>PVKN010002133.1:21032-44854 GCA_004027915.1 Capromys pilorides
AGGCAAAGTAAGAGGGGCCAGGGAGATAGCTTGGTGATCTAAGTACCTGCCTGGAAAGTACAAGGACCCAGGTTCAGTCTCTCATACCACATGCTGTGCCAACCCACCTGCCGCTAAAATCAGACATGGTAGCACACACTTGTAATCCCAGTGCTGGGGAGGCTAGGGCAGGATCATGACAAGTCTAAGCTGTGTAGTGAGATCCTGTACCAAATAAATAAATAATTAAAAAAAAAAAAAAGGAGAGGAGAGGATTAGAGTCTGAAATGCAGTAGAGAACTATGAATAGAGTTTCAGTAGCATTTTGTTTGAGACAGTGTCTTTCTATGCAGTTCAGGCTGGTCTTGAACTCAAAGCAACCTTTCTACCTTGGCCTCCCAAGTGCTCAGCCTTCAGGCCTGCACCCTCACCCCAGCTAGCTTTTGTTTTCTTACCTGAGTTGTGAGTACACCTTATTTGTTAGAGCATTTTAGGGCCACAGCAATACTAAAGAGAAGTCACAGGGCAGTGCCCCACGCATGCATATCTCTTATTATCAACATCCTGGGTGGGTTCTTCCCCATTTCCTTCAATTCGCCTGGGATGAGACAAAATGTGATCTATCTGAAGTGAAAGAGTGGTGAAGGCCCCTTGGTGCAGGGTCAGAACCCCAAAGGTTTAGCTTTCTGAAGCTCAGGTGCAGGTGGTCCTGGCTGGGCTTCCTCCGGTGCTCAGTTCGTGACCATCCCCACATCGGCCCTGAAGCTTTCACTCACACCAGTCTCCCCAGAAAGCTCTGCTCTCCCCGTGTGCCTTAGGAGAGGTCTCAGCCTCAGCTTAGCCCTCTGCCCCTGGCCTGTCTGCAGCCTGAGGGACCAGGCTGAGGAACAACGTGACCTGCAGGGTCGGCCTTCCGCCGGCAGGGGGCAGAGTGCCAGGCCGGTGGGGCAGCCCTATGCCTCCGCACGGGGTGAGGGTGAGGGTGGGGGATGCCACAGGATCCTCGCTGAGCGTAGAAGTACATCCTGGGACCTATTCTGGCTCCCTTTGGAGCGAGACAATGGGCAACAATGGAGCTTGTGTGAGCTGGTCACCACAGCAGAGATCAGTGTTCACCTGCCCCACTCTGCTCTGGACGATGCCTGCTGCAGACGAAGCAGGACCGGGACCTGGGGGCGGGCTCTTCCCCCCTGGCCTCAGTTTCCCTGCGTTCAGAATCACGAGGCCGGATGACCTCACAGGTGCATTTGTGAAGCTGCTCTAGAACCTGATTAACTATCCTTGCCTGATACCAAAGCCCTTCTAAGTGGGAGACGTGTGAGAGGATAGGAACATAAGAATATCTACTAAGAATTCGACTGAACACCCGAGAAAATCAGCCCCCAGGGTAGGAATCAGCTTCTTACCCTTTAAGGAGCTATGACCATGTCTCACACATACATCCAGACATAACATATCCTTAGCCATTCACACATACACAACAGCCACACACTCTGAGACACACACATAGATGACAGACTGGGCCACCTCGGGGGTAGGAGAGAAAAGAGCGCCTTTGCCCTTTGCACTTGCTGAGCCCCCGGCCAAGGGTCATCCGGGTCTGAGCTAGGACTACCAGGCAGCTGAGGACTCCTGTCCCTGCCTACCTCTCCGCTGTCACTCTGGTGGGCATGTGGGCGTGGAGGAACAGCACGTGCCTTGGAGGAGGCAGAAGACATTCCAAGTCCTGCTGCCTTTCCAGCCACCAACAGGAGGTTTCCTCTCCCCCCCGCTGGTGGACAGTGCCACCAGTCACTATTAAAATAGTTCTCTGGGGTGTGTCTGGCTTCCTGATTTCATCTTGCTCCAAATTAAAACTGGTCCCAGGCAGTCCATTCTCGTGGAGTCACTCCCATGCATGCCCTTGGTGCCGATGACATCACCTTGGCGTTGAGCCTGACCCCTCTGCAAGCCTTTGTTTAGAAGGGCTCTGCCTCTGCCTTTGCATGCCCTGTGCTCACCCAGGCTCTAGAACTTGGGTCTGGTAGCAGCTGGGCCCTCGCTTGCCTTAGGCAGCTCAGACTGCAATTCCCTCCTATTTACCTGACCTGTACTGCAAGGCCTGCAGGGGAAGATGCTCCCTTAGGACCAGCGGCTGTGGGACAATGTCTTCCAGGGGTGTTGTGAAGCAGAGTTTTGGGTGCACCCCCAGTGCTGGTGACCTGCATTTCCAGTCAACTCCACGCTGCTGCTGCTGCTGCTGCTAGCCTAGAGCCACCCTTGGAGTCCCTGGTGGCGTTATCCCCCCATGGCAGGCATCTGCATCTTAATGCACACGATCAGGTTACCAGCCAAAGGAGCTATCTGCACACCCTACCCTCCATCCCCCAACACCCTTGGGTAGCTACTGGACCACTTAGAACTGTCATCTCTGGGGCTTGTTTTAAAAAAAAAGCAGGGTTCAGCATGTACACCAGCAAATCCCAGCTCTTCAGGAGGCTGAGGCAGGAGGGCCAGTTTAGGTGACGCAGTGAGACTGTCTCAAAAACAAAATTAAGCAGCTTAGTGGAAGAGGCAGAACATCCCTTGCTTCAATCTCCAGTACTGAAAAACAGAAAAGCAGAACAGACAGTTGGGCCCTGTGGTGCTTAAATGATGGTGTCCACTTGACTGGCTTGAGAGCCACCCACAGGATTAGCAAAGCACACTTCTGGGAGTGCATAGTGGGACTTGGGGGTATGGCCTTGGAGTCCATCTGTGGCCCCATGGTCTTGGGCACTGATACTCTGCTCTGCTTCCCAGCCACCATGAATGAAAACACTTTGCTCCCCAAGCCTTTCCACCGTGACCATGGACTGACTCCCCTGGAATCATGAGCCGAACTGAACCTCCCACCCTTAGGCTGTGGGTACTGGGTATCATGTCCCAAGGACAGGAAAGTGACTGGTATAGGCCCCATGCAGAGTGAGCAGGGCCTACTAAACACTACAGAAGCACAACTCACTCTGCATGCAGAGCCTGAGGTGGAAACCAGGGGCAGCGAGACTGTGGATGTTAAGGGCCAGCATTGCCTCTGGGAGGAGGAGCCATTCACCACTGGGTGATGAAGACACTGGTCTCTGATCTCTGCCTCCTTTCTGGCATCCTTAGACAATAGCCAAAATGGGGCAGGATTATAGCTGACTTCCTAGTGGGCCCTCATGCCCAGCACCAGGAGATCTAAGCCCAGGCAAGAGGCTCATCACTGTCACCACAGGTAGTAGTGTCCCCTGCCGGACCCCTGAAGATCCTACACAGACAAGTCCTTGGTAGCAGTGGTGCCCAGCCTGTCTGCACCATAGCCTTCTGAGAGACTTTGCCACCCTCCCTTACCAAGGCCAACTATCACCATGCCACTACAACAGGAACTGGTGATACAAAGGTGGGACACGCAGCCTCTGCAGAGCCACCGTGTGCTGCCGCCTCCAGGAAGCCAGGCCCCTTGCACAGGGCAGGGAGGAGTCCCCACATTGCCCACAGCTCTTCTGAGTCACCTGTGTGCCTGCCCACCTGCGCACAGCAGGACCGAGCATCATCCCTGACCCCACCATGTGTGATTATACGTGAAACCCTAGGAAGCTGAGTTTGGATGCTTCTTTACAAACTATCTTTGAAAAGTTGTTCAACGTCACTAATCACTAGGAAGATGCAAATCAAAACCATAAAACACACAATTATGATAGTTACTACCAAAGGGGGGAGAAAACGGGAAATCCAGAACATGGACAAAAATATGGGAAAACTGGTACCCTCATGTGCATGGTTGTTCGGCAGTTCCACAAGTTTACTGAAGCCAATCACTATACTTCCTGGCATGTGTACAAAACACCAAAACAGGCATTTGGGGTCAAGAGCAGGGTTGCTAACCAGAAAGAGAGGTGTGGGAGGGGAAAAATGAGTGGTGCAGCGCAGCTTTCAGAGCAAGGAGATTCAGACACATGCTACAACAGTAACAAACTCCAAGGACTCTATGTTAAGAGAAAGAAGCCAGCCACAGGAAAGACAAACACTAACCTGGTATAGTGGTGCATGCCCATAATCCCAGCACTCTGGGAGGCTGAGGCAGGAAAACCACAACATCAACCCCAGCCTGAACCTGGGTTATTTAGCAACTAGTGAGAACCTGTCTCAAAATAAGAAATAGGACAGGATAAGATGTACTTGAAAGTACAGGGTGACCTTAAAAATACCTAACTGTGCCCCCCAAAACGATTATGATAGTAAATTTTATGTTACGCAAATTTTACTACATCAGAAAAGAAAATCACAGTACAAAACAGCTTCGTGAGGAAATGACTAGGATTCCTCTCACAGCAAGTGGACATTTCGGAACCAGCATCTTAGCTGGGCTGGGGACAGCATGGCAGGGAACAGCCAAGGACCACACCGCACTCTCCTCAAGTGCAGAGATGCCCTGCCGGGGCGACTGACAGGAAGATGATGGATCACAAGCTGCCACACCAGTGCCTGTGCCACCCCCGAGCTCCACGTAGCCTTCTCTGTTCACTACAGCGGCAAGTGCTGGGCACGAGAGACTGCAGCAGGATGATGGAGGCTCTGGCCGGCACTGCCTCAGCAGGCATGACTAAAGAGAAGTGTCTGTGACCCAGGACAGAGGAAGATGCAGGGCACAGGAAGAGGAGAGGTAGGGAAAGGTGCCTTCCAGGCCCTGGCACACAGAAGGCATCCATCCAACATCAACTTGCTTTGTGTCAGAGCCAGAGACTTCCACTACAAGACAAAGGTGCAGGATCATGGCTGGGGTAACTTTCAGAGCACACCTCACCTGTCCTGCATCAGGGTTCTAGGACATTCACTCCTCAGCTGTGGGCACATCTGGGAGGCGTCCCGTGCAACTACATCTCTGCTACGCTAGTCATGGAGCCCTTCCATTTCACACCGATCACACAGAAAAATGAAACCGGGCCCAATTTCTGCTCAGCTTTCTTTCTCAAGTCTGCTCAGGGAAGGCAAATCCCCCCAAGGTCCTTCCCCTGTGCCTTGTGAGGCCACTGGGCTCCGGGCGTGGGGAGATGGACGCTAGTGAGGAGAAATACATGTCACCGAGTTCTGTGACTGGCTGATTATGGGTGCTTAATAAACATTCAATCATAACCATCTTAATTACTGGATTACATCATGTCTGTCTTCTGGAGGATATAAATAAGTAATGCCGTGATAATAATGAGGCTCTCATGCAAGGCTGCTCTGCATGAACTCCCGCTATGATGCAGGCAGTTTTAATAAATTTGGGTGGATTTTATATTTCATAAAGATATATATGTACGCACAGCAAGTAACCCATTCTGAGGGGGAGACTTGCTTCTTTTTTACAAAGCAGAACATTTC
Source organism: Capromys pilorides (assembly GCA_004027915.1). Classification (NCBI taxonomy): domain Eukaryota; kingdom Metazoa; phylum Chordata; class Mammalia; order Rodentia; family Capromyidae; genus Capromys; species Capromys pilorides. Next base: position 26,379 of record PVKN010002133.1, read on the forward strand.
CCAGTTTCCTGTTTTGTAGTTTCCTTCAGGCTTCCTTTCACCCAACTGCCATGGCATCTGGCTCTCTCAGAGCTGGAGAGTCACCAGGTACAGGTGACAGGGCAGAGGGCTCAGAGTCCCAGGATGCTTGCCTGCCTAGAACAAAGCTACGAATGCTGAGGTCCTTACTCCCTGGCCCACAGGGCCAGGCCCTCTGTAGGGAGAGGAGAAGCAGGGGTCCACACCAGGGGGTAGAGGCTGCCCTCAGCTCAGTCTAACTCCTGCCCATATATGGTTATGCCATCCCCATACCCCTTGTCTTCCACTGAAGAGCCAGTGAGACAGCTATCCCTGAAAAAGTCTCTTGATTCTTAGATATAGATGATTCATCCAAACTCTTGTACGATCTAGCCTTCTGAGGCTCTAGGGATCACACCTGGCCCAGGATGGCCCTAGGCAGTGTAGAAGTTTATAGCTGCAGGTCAGGGTGTGCCAGGAAGAGAGAGTGCACATCCCTCTCTGAAGGCTGGGAATGGACAAGACCACTAACTGACCTCACAGATTCACTGTGTGGCTTCCTGAAACTCCCTTTCCTGCCCTTCATCCCTGGAAAGTGAAAGATGACAAGGGTGTAGGGTTCTGGGAGCCCATATGTGATATGGTGATATGAAGCCTTCTGCATACCAACCCATACCATGCTCTATTATAGAGCCTACAGTTCCTGGATTCTAGCTTTCAGAAGCTTCTAGAAGCCTGTGGACCCTTCTAGAAGCTTCCAGGATCTTCTAGAACAGAAGTACTCTTGGAAAGCTTGGACTTGAATGCCAAACCTCAATACCAGAGGAGATGGTAACTCACATGGCCACCTCTCAAGAATTATGCAATGGGCTGTGCCTGCCTCATATGTATCTGTTTCCTATCATGAGCTCTGGAATTAAGTGGGAGAATGAGAAGGGGAGGAATTCCTCTGGAGCAGCTTCTCTGTGTGAGGTGGGAACAGCTGTGATATCCTCAGGTCCCCAAAGCAAGCCAGCAGCTCTGACAGTGTAAGGTGCAAGCACCCACCTCACCCTCACACTGCTCCAGCAGGAAAAGCCATAGGAAGTCGAGTGTCTCTGATCAGTGGTAGGATGGGCTTTTTCCACCCTGCTGCAGCCACCTCAGTGAAAGATGCATTGCCCTTCTTTTCGTTGTCATTGTTGTTTTGAGACAGGATCTACTTATGTAGTTCCTGTGCTGGCCGTGAACTCACTATATATCCTGGGATAACCAGGTGATCCTCCTGCCTCAGATTCCCAAGTGCCAGGATTGTACACATACACTACACACTTGGCTTACACCACTCTTTAAAGAAAAATTCAGCTCTCTCTCTCTCTCTCTCTCTCTCTCTCTCTCTCAACACATTTGCTGGTTTTCTGTATCTTTCTGTGACTATAATATAGTATTTGAGCCACTTCATTTGTATGGGCATTTTTGCTCTTTGTCTCTATATGAACACACAGTTTTTACACATGCACTCCACCTTACTTTATTGCATATCAACCTACCCTAACTATTTTCTCCTGGTTTAAATTTTTTCCTTTGTTGGAGCAGCCTAATGTGTCCAGAACGTGGGCTGGATGTTGAATTGTTCCTGATGTCTGTGGCTTTGCCAGTGCTTGTGGAGCTGCTGTCCTCTTGAAGCCATGCTGTATCAAATAACCCTAAGTGAGGCTACCAGACAGACTGGAGTCTGTGGGACAGCCTAGGCAGGCCCAGTTGCCACCTGTCTTGCCATGTGGCTGGAGGGGCAGTCTCAGATCTCGCTGGGTTCAGCCGGGCCTGTCTCTGGCTCCTGGCTGCATCTCCTTTGCAGGAGTGTGTCTGTTTTCAATTCTTTCTGGTCCTTTCTAAAATTGTGGGATACTTAAGATGAATGTACACAAAGCTGGTATAAGTGCCTGACTTCAAACTCATGCCTCACTATACCTGGGCATCCCTGCACAGCCCACATGCTTTGAAGAAAACCCTGGGTACTGTGGGATTTCACTCCTGTGCTGAATGCTATTATCATGCCTGAAAAGTGAGCAGTGCATACTTAAGTCATGCACAGCAGCAGTGTCCCTTGTTCCTAGGTGACTCTGAACTGCTTTCCAGGCTGGAGAAAAAGAGAGACTCTGGATAATCTTCGGCTATTGCCCTCCTAGTCTTTCAATCAATACGCTTCACCTGCCCCTTTTCCCCAGAATTATTTGTTAAAAACTTGGGCCCTTATCCTGAAAGCCACATACCATTTTCTCTATCCCTGCAAAATGCTCTTGATTCTTAAATGCAGCTGATTCATCTGAACTTTTGTAAAATCCAGGCTTCTGTGGCACTAGGTATCACACCTGGCCCTGGATGGCCCTAGACAGTGTAGGAGTTTGCAGATGAGGGTCAGGGTGTGCCAGGAAGAAAGAGTGTGCATCCCTTTCTGAAGGCTGAGAATGGACAGGGCCCCAGGGTCAGCCACTACCTGACCTCACAGATTCACTGTGAGATTCCCCGAAAGTCCCTTTCCTCCCCTTCATCTCTGGAAAATGAAGGACAACAAGGCTGTAGGGCCTGAAAGCTGCACAGTTTTCTCCAGCTTCCCTGGACTTGCTGATGTCATGGTGTCCTGTCACTGACATCCCTGCAGCATTTGTTATGCTTGCAACCCAGTGGTTGAACCCAGGTGAGAGGCAGTCCCTACTGAGTCCTGACTTCCTGTGTGCATCCTCAGCAGCTCACCTACCCTTTGTCATCCTGGGTTCCTTGGGATTAGAAAAACTCTCCTACTAGGCATTCCAGGAGCTTCCAGTGCCCATTGCCTGGCACTTGAGACCACAGAGCCAATGCCCTTCACACAGGGACCACACGTTGGCCCCACCCTGTGCCATTTCTCAGACCTGGCCTATCCCATCATGCAAAAGGACTTGGGGGTAATGTGAGCTCCCTGTGTTTGTGCATTGTCGGGTGCATCATATTTATTGCTGTTTTTACATCCACTGATAGACAAGCCACCCCCCTCCCAGGGGAGCCTATTCTGGATGGCACTGTAGTCTTTTAATAGGCTCCCTAGGATGTTTGTGATGGCCTGCCTGCCTTTCCAGCATGATAGAGACTCTTAGGTTCTTCTTATGCATTTTCTTTTCTTTTTAATGAGAAATGGTGTTAGGTTCAAACACCCAGGTACCAGGGGAGTGGGTTCCTATTCTGTCCATTAAAAGACACTTCCTTTTTTAAGAGAATGGGATCTAAAGTTTGTATTGATATTCCAGCTTAGTGATACAGGGCTTCATGTGGACATTTTAATTTTCTGCAACTTTGAAACAATCTTACTTTCTAGTGGCATTAACTAATTTGCTTTATTTTATCTATCTGTGTTTTGGAGAACATCTACAATTTTACTTTGCACTTAATTTTCTGTTAGTTGATCCTCCACTCTGGGTATTAATCAGATTGCTACATTTAAAAACCATTTGAGACAACCCCTCTCTGTGAGATTATGCCACCTACACATTAAGCTCGTTTGTTTCACTCTCTTGAAATCAATGTTCCTCAATTTTAAGATACTGCCTTTAATTTTTTTTTTTTTGAGTTGTAAAATTTTGTAGGACAAATCAAATCAAGGGGTGGGCTGAGAGAAGCCCAACTCCCCGATTCCTACTCCCTGCCCTGCCCTGTCCCATATTTTCTGTTGCTGCTTATTCTGTTGCTTGTTTCCTTTCAGTCTATGCATGTGGGTGCAGACACCCCTGCAGCCTTCCTGGCTGAAGTGCTGCACCTTCATCTCCCATCATCCTGGGATTCTGACCCCAGCAAGAATGGAAAATGGTCTTCATGCCTTTCTGCAGTTGCACAGCATTGCTCAGCAAGAAGGAGCTCGCTCTGGCCCCTCGCACACTGCTATTCACCACAGCACTGGTGATCATGACAGACAGTGCCATGGCTGCTGTGCAGCTCCACCAGTACCCACCTGGATGAGCACTGCCTCAACACTTGGAGGAGGTGAGTTGCATGCTGTAGATCTGAGAAGAGCAGCCTTAAACCTATGAGGCCAGACTCCCCAACATCAGCGACTCCATTATAAACTCCTCCCAGCTGCGCCAATCGGAAGGATCTGCAAAGTCCCACCTGACAGGAAGTAGAGCAGATGACTGAATGCCCCTGGCTCCAGGTACCCACACCAAAAGCTCTCTGGGAAGCCAGACCTCAGACAAGCTGGAACAAGGTAGCTTACCTGGTGTCTTAGTCACCTTTTCCCTGCTGAGATACAATACCTGACACCCACAAGTCAAAGGAAGAGAGGTTTGTTTTGGCACACAATTTGTAGAGTTTTCCGTCCATTGTCCAGTAGCTCCAAGGTAGGATGGCTTAGCACAGGGCAGTAGAGGAGAAGAGCAGCTTATGGCAGACAAGAAGTAGAGAGATCAAGGGGAAAGCAGGAGGAAGATAAACCCTTCCAGACCATGCCCCAGTGACCACCTCTTCAAATCAGACCCCATCTTCTAATTTCAAGTCACCTTTAAGCATCATAATCCAATCACATTCCAAAAGTCTTGCCTCTGGGTGCAAGAAGCTTGTAGGGGACACTGGATAGAAGCCAGAATGCCTGGGCTGGTGCCTAGCTGCCTGAAGTCGAGACACAGCATTACCTATGGGGAGCTCTGGAACTTAGCCCCTGATTGTGCTGATGCCCAGGAAGAGCTCTGTATTCAGAATGGCAGCTCACAGTGTGGAACCTGCAGCAGGCATGAACAGGTTGGAAGGGCTTGGAGCCCAGGGTCCCCAGAGAGTCGGTATGGGTCTTTGCAGTCATTGAATAGTCCATTCCAAGGGACCCAGGATGAACCCCAAACCCTAAGGTCACAGTGGAGTGGTGGCAAGTGGTGGGGAGCCCCTGGAGTGTGTATAGAGGGGGTGGGCATGTGTGCTTTGTGCCTTCCCTAGCACACTATCCACGCAGAGCACTGAGTACTGCACAGAGGCCCTTGGAGCTGCCTTTTGAGGCCCCGTACACCCAGCACAGGTCACACCTGTCACTTTAAATCTAGCTGCTGCATATAAAAGAAAAAGAAATTGTGAAAACAAGTTTTAATAGCGGATCTTGTAAAACCCAGAATACCTAAAGCACAGTTGTTCCTGAACTTACAGTGGGTGATGGCCCAGTAAACCCATAAGGAAGGTGGACTGTAGATGAGAGCTGCACATAATGTCCCTAGTGGACCTGTGTTGTTTTCACACCATTGCAAGAGTGGGAGCTGCAGGTAGGATCATTTTAGGCCAGAAATCTTCCTCATGATCATTGTTAATATATAATAGATACAGAACATTACTGAACTATTTTGTGTGTGAGGGGGATTAATGGTGGCTTTGATTCCATGTGTACCTCACAGTGTGTTTCACTGTAGATTTGTCATGTAAGTGCTCATTAGCTCAAATGGTTTTAGGATGAAGTGGACCAGGACTCCCCAAAACTCTCACAGACTCCAAGGCTGGGCTTGAGAGGTGCTTGGATCATGCGGGCTGCTACATGCATTGGTGGATCCATCCACCTATGTGCTCTGGGGCTGAGAGTGCTGTGAGTGGGTGGAGCCTGGTTGGAAGAGGCAAGTCACCCGGGGCATGGCGTGGAAGGGTTCATCAGCTATGCCAATCCTGTCGTGGACTACCCTTCCCTGAGCTGAAAGCTCTAAATGCAGGGAGTCCAGATGTACCTCTCTTAAATTGTGGGTGTCACATGTTGTGTTCCAGTGAAGAAAGTCTTTAAGACAGATGGTCTGTGTCCACTGGTGTCCAGATCAACCAGCTAGGGTCCTTGAACTAAATCTAGCCCCGTACAGCCAGGTAAGCTGAGAACGGTTTCCACCTATTCCCATGGTTGGAAGGAATGCCAAACACTACTTTTGACTTACAGAAACTAAGTGCAATTCAAATAAACGTGCCTTCTGAAGGTTTCTGTGCTGTGTTCATGGCTTCTCTTCACGCAGAGATTGTCTCTGATTGGTACAAGGAAGGCCCTCCGCTGTGAGGTTGCAGGCAAGGATGTTCTAGAAACTGGATCCTCCCAACCCTGGCTTCCCAGATACGTGGCAGTTCTGAAAGACCAGCTAGCTCCCTGCTCCCCGGATCTACAAGGAGCTCATCCTCGAAGCTGGTCACTACGTTTTGTTTTATTTTATTTTACTTTATTTCATTTCATTTCATTTTATTTCATTTTGAAAAGTAAAAACAAAGAACCTGGTCACTATGGCTTTGTTGTGTTCAACGGCATTTTAGTACCACATTTACCCCTTTTACAATGTGGGTTCTCTCACCCGCTTAAAGTTTTCACTGTAAAGTTTCCAGCAAAGAACCCTGAAAAAGAGTAACTTTCCACCAGAGTGGCCCTTGGATAATTCTGACAACTGTCATTCTTGTGTCTGACTGTTCAGACAGGAAAAACATTAGCCCCAGGAGGAGTGCTCAGATGCCTGGGTCTGTAGGTGGATTTTCAAGCTGTGATCTAACAGGTCAGTCCCTTGGCCTGGTACAGTACAGCCCTGAGTAGTGCAGGTCACCTGCACATCCCTCTAGACAAGGTCACCTACACAGACCCCCTCCTTGGGCAAACTGGGCCTCAGCCTCCAAGAGCACGCCACTGCTTGCTGCCATCCTGGGGACATGCCTTTTTTGTACCAGTAATCGAACTCAGGACCTCACATTTGCCAGGCAGGCTCTGTGCCACTAAGCTATATCCCCAGGCCCTATGGGGACATGCTTGAGTGGCACCAACACAGGGCACAGATTCTCAAGTTCCCATAATAAGTCATACCCACAGAGCGGTTCAGGCCAAGCACTTCCTCACCGGGGAAAAGCCAGGAGAGCAGGTGGGGGAAGAAGATACATCCTGGATTGGTGGGAAAGCAACAAAGTGCACAGCTGGACAGGCAGGGGAGAGTCCCTTTCCTGCTGCTGCCAGCCACATGGCCTCTGGACCTCTGCATGCCTCAGTTTCCTCATCTGTAAGGAGGAAGCGCTAACCTCATTCAGGTGAACAAGGATGTTATGGAAGCTAGAAATAGCCCTCATGTAGGGAGAGGGTTTATCACTATCACTTTTAAGCTAGAAGAATGCACCAGCTTCCTGCAGAAGTCCCCTGAAGAAATCTGTGCCCTCATGGAGAAATGTCACTGTTGCCCCTGTCAAGCGAGCAAGAGAATCCCGTGAGTCACTCTGGGTCACTTAGAGGAACGGGAGCTTCGGACGCCCAGCTCCAGAAATGAGCTGTAAGGCCCACACTGCTCAGCCCTTGGCCCCAGCTTCTGAAGGCATCTTATGGGGGACCCACAGATGCAGAGCGGGTGGCCCATGCCGTGAGGTTCAGCTACCGGTCCTCCTGCTTGCACCCACACTGGTAATTCGTAGGCAGGATAGCTAGCCTGCCCCTCAGAGCCCCAGAGCCCCCGAAGGGATGGGACCTGAGCGCGCCACCCAAGGACAACTTTATTTATGCTCTTGCAGAATGGACATGCAGGCCTTGTTTTTCTGGATGATCAGGAGCAGGCTGGCTCGCACAGCGCCCATGAGGCTGCTACATTTAGAACCGTGTCTTCATTCACATTCTTTCCGCGCGGCTCACGGCTGCCAGACTGGAAGGCAGGGGTCACTTTGCCTGGACCAAGCCCCCAGGAGCACTGCCAGCGCCTGGCCATGAGACCCTGGGTTCTTTGTTGAGAATTCAGCCCTGCCCTTATCTTAGGGTGGTTTACACCAGGGCACTCACTGACCAGAGCATGGGACCCATAGCGTGGGAAGGGTACAGGCTTTTCTGGGGACGGGAGACTCTGCAGCCACCTCCCCCATGCAGGCTGGCTGGGTGGGGCTGAGAAGCAGGCCTTGGGGTCTCACTGGGACAGCTGCTCTCCTGACCCTGCTGCTGACGCTGTTGACCAAGCTGCCTTCCACCACCCAGTCCCTGCACTCCCCTGTTCACCCTCACAATTTTCCTTTCTCAGCTACTTTAAGCAAACACCACAGGCTCCCAGAGCAGAGCACAGCCCTGCATTCCTAAGATCCTAACTAAACCAGACTCTCCCCACCTGTGAAGAGTTAAAAGTCAGGCAAGAGCATCCTGAGGAAGGGAAATCAAGTCAGAAAAAAATGGAGGCCTCTGAAGACTGCAGCCCCAGTTACAATCGCCCCAGAGCCACCTCCTGCATGAGATTTGACAAAGCTGAGTTTCCTATCACCTGGGACAAAATGATTTGGGTCAAGTGCAGCTAACACATGGACTAGCTGTACATTTGTTTCCATGTGTCATAGGAAAAAATATGAACTAACATAGCATGTCTATGATTTTTCTGCTATCATTAACTGTCATAGTCTGCTCAAAACCAAACTAAGTTGATTGATGTTTTCTGTAAAGAAAAACGGTCAATGAAATCTCATACACATGGTTGAGGATGTGGCAAAAACTATAAAGATGGTGAACATTTGAGAAATCTGAGTACATGAGTACAGTGTATTTATGTTTGTGATCTTCTGGAACCTTCAGCCCCAAAGAGCGCACTCTCTCTGCTTGAAAGGTGGGTATACTGAGGCTCACAGCAGCAGGGTTGACTTAGCTGCCTCCTCTTCAGGACCTTGTGGTACTGTTCCTTCCAAACTACTTCGACTGAAAGTGCGCAGACCTGGGTCATGGGCCCCAGCCACCAGTAGTGTTGAGGCAGTGGTGGTGCTAGGCCCCAACTGGGGCTGGGGCTGGGGCTGGGGCAGAGGTGGCTGCCCTTGAGGAGCCACAAGTGGGAGGGGCGATCCACAAATAGATCAGTGGTACCAGTGCCACAGGGTTAAGGCACCACGGGAAGCAGGGCACCTGCCAGGGGAGCAGGGCATCTGCCACAGACTGTTCACCTCAGTTTTCTTGGGCCACAAACAAGAGGAACATTAGAGGGATTTGGGAAAAGTAGAAAAATCTGACACTAAATTCTGACAGTGAGGGCTGGATGATAGCTCAGTAGAATAAGCGCCTGCCCAGCAAGCACGGGCTCCTGAGTGAGTGAGTAAATAAATAAATAAATAAATTCTGACAGTGAGTGAACACTCATGGGGCCAACTAGCAGAGGGTCAGAAGGGTGCCCTGGAGTTGGCATGGATCCGTGACCAAAGCCTGGTAAGGAGTTGGGGGTCATAGGGCAGTGCAAAGAGGTGGTGACCTTGGGCCAGTATAGAGGGTGGTCGTGGACGCCTGGCCGGAACTCTGCTCTAGAGACCAGGGGTCCCCACCTGGCAGAAGCGCTTGCCGCATTGGTACTGCACTCTGCAAGGGACTGTGCAGCTGGGACTGAGCTCAGCGTGGGGTCACTTACCTGCCTCTTCCTGATTATATTCACGGCCTTCCGAGCTGCCCCCGTACCCCAGCCTGGCCCGTCCCCAGCCTGCAGCTGGGCAGATCATTGCTCCTAAAGCTCAGTGGAGAGTGGCTCCTTACTCGAGGAATGCAGGCATGGCTCGCCCAGAGCTGATGATGAAACAGGCTATTTCTGCTCAGGGACATCAGCAGGCTGCCGGGTGCTGGCCCCAGCGTACACACGATCGTGCTTTCAACATTTCTCCAGACAAATGTTTTCCTTCCCACCTTGAGATATTTTTATTTACTCCTAGATGCTTGAGTGGCTTTAGCAGTCACTGTGGATGAACGTCGGGCCATGGTCTGGGTCCAGTGAATCGGCAAGCAATTTCTTGCCCCCTAAGTTATCTATTACCCGGGCTGATCTGGATGTAAAAATAGCCACTGAGGCTGTTTGTTTAATCTGACTGTTACTTGACACCACGCGAGTGTCGCCGGGTGGACTGTTTGCCTCTTCCCCTCTACAACACTCTGGTCCCTGCTGGGTCTCTGCTAAGGTAAGCCCCTCCGACTCCAGGGTCTGGTCATAGAGGGGCGAGCTTGGGGGAATGGAGTCAGGAGGTGTGGGTCTTCTGTCCCCTGTGCCCCAGGCAGCTCTAACCCACAGGGGAAGAAGTCAACTGGGCTGCCAGGCACAGGCACTTTGGTCTGGGAGGCCTGTGGAGCAGCAGCTGGGACGGGTGGCAGGGAAGGGATAGTGTAGACACGGGCAGGTCCCTTGGAATGACCAGGGCACAGCCAGCTGATGGCAGAGGGCACTTCTGCCCAAGATGCCCGTGGTGTGCGGTGCGTGGGGTGGGGTGGTGGGTGAAGGCTCACTGGACTTGCTGCACGGACTGTGTACTGAGGTTCCCACGCGCAAGAATTTGTCCTTGCCTGTCATCTGTCAGGGCTTTCTGCTCCCATGCAGCCGAGTGAGCAGCCGCTGCCCACATGCTGCTCCCTGCACGGCCAGCCAGGGTGACCTCACTGGCCGCAGTAGGGACAGTCAGGTATCAGAGAGTGACACTCTGGTCTGCCCCAGAGTTGAGCCAGGCAGGGTCCCTACAGCAGTAGCCAGGGACGTGGTTATCGGGACATTCTGGGGTGTGGGTGCTAGAGGTGTGTGTGTCCGCAGCACAAAGCCCTCCCCAGGTCTCTTGTCCCCATGCACTCAGGGAGCTCAGCTAGCCTCCTGCAGCTTCCTAGGCCAACCTAAAAGCATTCTTTTGTAGAGAAAAATTGATAGGTGAGAAGAATAGCTTTGACTCCATACAAGAAGCCTCAAGACGAGTTACTCAGATAGTAAAATGCCATCACAAGGCTAAGAGCCTTGGAGGATAAACTTTAAAATATGCGTGATAAGTGATGTCCAGTTTTCCAGCACTGGAAAACTTCTGTCTCAGTAGGTGGGGAACTTGGTCTGTGGGTACTCAGTGTTGTAAATAAAGTTTTATTGGCACATGGCCATGGTTGCTTATGATCTATGGCTTGTTTCATACCACACCCACAGGGACCATATGAGCTGCCAGAGCAAAGTCCTTGACTATGTGGCACTTCGCAGAAGCTGGCTGCAGGGGGCAGGTACAGCACCCCACACCCCAAGAACTCAGGGGAAGCTCTTGCTGAGAGGCCAGGCTTGAGTGGTCCTGGGCCCAAAGGCTGGTGTGCTGGACCTCTGCCCTCCGCAGCCTGTTTTCAGGTCTGGCTGGCACAGGAAATGTTCTGTTTGCTGTGGTGGCGCTGGGAGGCTTAGATTCACCGTGAAGTCACCAACCGGGTGTCATGTCTGTGTGGCCAGCCGAGCAGAGAAGATTATGCTTATCGAGTGGTTTATAAATAGCTACCTTCTCTGGGTGACCCAAGTCCAGCCCATGTCTGTCCCTAGGTCTCCAGACTGGGAACTACTGTACCTACTCTTTGGTGACAGAGCTTATTGGATGGAAGCCGCTGTGTCTGGTGGAAGGAAGAGGCTGGTGGCATGGGGCTCTGTGAACTCAGAACCCTAGACCCCAAAGGCAAGCAGAGGGAGGCACGTGGGATAGACAGGGATGAGTGTGTCCACTGTGCCACCCCTGTCTACATGTGCTACCCCTGTCCTGTCCCCAAGAATGCCCTGGAGATCCTCACAGGAGAAGGGAAGTAGCCGGGATCTGGAGGTAGCCTGTTCCAGCCTCTGCCAGAGCTGGGAATGCGGTGCCATCTGTGGCCAGGCTTGGCTGCTTGGTTCAGTGTGCCAGGCTCCAGTAGAGAGAAACCCAGGGCAGGGTGGGAAGGCCACCCAGGTGGGCCACACAGTGCTGATGTCCCCAACAGTCCGGCTAATCTACAATGTGTAGCTCAATGACAGGACTCATTTAGCAAGCTGAAACACTCCCAGAGGCTTCTGTATGTCTGGCAGGGCCCTAGGGGTTTCAGAACATGAGCTATGCGGGAGACCAGAGGAGGAGCTGGGGATCCGCCCAAGGTAGAGATGGGGACCCTCAATAAGAGTGTGTGAGCCTGCTGCCAGCAGAGGGTCACCCAGCGCAAATCACAGTCTCATGGGTATTCAGTTGCATGGGTGACCAGAGAAGTCTGAGTGACAGTGACCTCCTGAAGAAAGAGCGAGTGTGGGTTCCCTACTGGCTGCAAGGAGCCGATGCCATCCCTTGCAGAGCCTGCCTTGGTTGGTCTCAGCCCTGTTCCAGGTACCAAGAATTTCTTTGTCTCCAGGACCTGGAAGTCCTCCATGCTAAGACACAGTGTGTTAGGGATGCTCTCCTGGACAATGGGGATACTGTCTGGTCTCAGTCCAGCCCCTGAGGACTCAGACCAGAAGGGAAACAACCCAGGGGCCCGTGGCTTCCTGATGTACTGGGCTCTTCCTTATCTTGGGTGGCTCCTTCCTCCTCAAGTGCCCCTTTTCAGACCTTGAGCATTAGAGGAAGAGTCCTGCCTCAACCTCTCCTGTCTGAAAGCTTCACCAGAGCATGAGGAAGCAGCAGACGAAAGGCTTAGCTCTCCTCACCACTTCCCACAGGTTCCAGCTCTTTGTCACCCCTGCCTGCCGTCTCTGGAGGCAGCTTCCAGACTTGTGCCTCTGAGCCACTCTGCCAGGGCCAGGGCACGTTGGAGCTGCCTTGGCAACTTTGTCCTGGGGCCTCCGGGCCACATGTGGCACCGCCAGCCTGTTCGCCAGCCTGTTCCTTCCTCTGGCCCTGCAGGCACCTCTCAGAAGCCAGTCAGGCCCGACAGCTACAGAAGTCATGGTCAGACGCACAGAGCTGAGCACTTGGTGTCAATTGCCAGTCCTGATGTGGTGGCCACTGCTCTCTGTAGCTCCCCCTGGGCCAGAGCCCTAGTGGCTCTGTTGTGAGCCCTGAGGTCACCCAGCACGGTGAGGCTTGGGAGCCGCTTCCCAGGGGCAACACAGAAGATCAGGGAGGTTCCATGATTTCCCCAAAGATGCACAGCTCAGGAAGGGGTCTGAAGTTCAGTGGTCAGGTGACCTGCAGCCTTGTGCTCTAGAACACCAGAAAACACAAGGCAGAAGGTCTCTGGCCCTTCAGGACGCTGCCCTGGTGACTTGTGGCAGATCAGAGTCACAGTCAGCCCTGCCTCCTCTCAGAAAGCCCTGAGCCTTAGTTTTTCCCCTATGCAGTGGGGACGCTAGTGACTGTGCAAGGGCCACCACACTGTTATGGACAAATGAGTGCTAAGCGCCTGGTGTGGGGGAGAAACACAGAACTGCTTTCTCCTCTTCTTGCTTGATTTGGGAAATGTTTTTCTCCTGCTTGAACTTGGGTTGGGTTTGTCCCTTCCCAGAGTCACCAAGGAGAAAGCTTTTCTGCTTACTGCTCATCTAAGGAGCAGCAGGCATTGCATAGGCCTGACCCATGCCTTCAGTGACCACCGGGCACTGCCCATGCCTGTGCGGCACCTCTGCCTTTTGGAGCAGGAAGAGCTTCAGGCCTGCGACCTCAGCCCTCAGGGTGAGGCCCTGAAGGTGACGGCTCTAAGCCTGCAGCAGTGCCTCAGCACACACAGGGCACCCTCTTCTCCCCACTGCCCACTGCTTCTGGGTCACATTTGCAGAACTCAAACGCTCACTGTGAGCCCAGGAACGTGCTCTGTGGCATCAGGGTTGGCCAGGTTGGCCCAACGGCTGCCTAGGAAATGCTGACTTAGAATCCCAGGCACACTGGGCCATGCGCACTGGGGGCTGCCAGACCCTGGAGGTGCAGAAGGGAATGGATGGTACAGAGGACCCAGAGGACAGGCTCAGAGGTGACTCTAAAACGACACTTCCCTCGGCTGTGTGGTGGGGAAGGGCAAAGCCATTGTGGAGGCTCCAAAGGGCCCTGACCTGGGGCTACCTGGGTCACTGGCTGGTGACAGTGGCTTCTGTTAGGTGGTGTCAGGAGTCAGCCTCATCATCTCCACGACAGGCATGTGAAGCAAGAAGTGTCATTGGTCTCATTTTAGAGACGAGGAAATGGAGGGCCACACAGTGCTGGCGCAGCTGTGATCCGAGCCCAGGGGACTCATGTGCTTTCCACTAACTCCCTACGCCCATCTGGTGGGCAGAGAGGATGTGCATGGCAGTCAGTTCTCATTTGTGTTGGCACGTGTTGGCAGCACATAACGATTGTGTTCTGGTGGGCAGGTGGCACGTGTGTGCAGCTCATCTTAATTCTTTGTGCTTCCCCTTCTTCTCCCTCCCCACTCTCACTCTGTCACTTAATCCCTTCCCTTTTGTGAAAGACCTATCTCTGCTTCTTATTGGCTGTCTCTTATTTTTCTCCTTAACTTCTTTTTTCATTGTTGTTGCTGGACTCAGAAACTTGCACTTGCCAGGAAGACACTTATGCCATGGAGCTATCTCTCCAGCCCCTGCTCCTTAACTTCTTTATACTTTGCGTTCTTCATAAGAGAAACCACGCAATACTTAAACTTATATATGTGCCATTTACTTCACATAAAGTTATGGTCTCAAGGCAGATTATTTTCCTACAGATGACTCCAGTTTATCCTTCTTTATGGCAGTGTAGTACTCCGCAGCATGTATGTAGCATGTTTTCTTTAACCATTTATCTGTATGTGGACATAAAGGCCACTTTCAAGATTTAGATATTATGAGTTATATAGAGTTATAGAGACACAAGCAAGCATGGATCATTTTAATATGATGTCTTGAACTCCTTCAGAAGACATCTACAAAGGGAAGAGCTAGGTCCAGTGGAATTTTGGGCTTCAGGCTTCAGGACTCTCCACAGCACCTACTGGCTGCTGCTCAGATGCCTCAGTGGTGCCGTTGGGCATTATTTATGCCATGGTGGATATGGGCCTTCTTCCCTCAAGAGTCCTCTTCCAAAACCCGAGGGATCTATTATAGCTGCTGAAGTCCCACTGACTGCGCTGGAGCTGGGAGTCTGAGCTCGAGGCCCAGCTGCCCTGGTGTGGGGCCTTTTGGATGGGGGCAGTGTTCCCTGCATTCTGGCCTGCAGGAGGAGGGAGGGCAGAAGCACACTCAGGACCCTTTCTTGAAGGCACAACCCTACGGATGGGGACTCTGTCGCGTGACCTGGTCACCTCCCCAAGGCCCCCTGACACCATGGTCCTGGGACCAGGGTTCAGCATGAGTTTGGGGGTCATGTTCAAGCCACTCAGGCTCTAATCCGGGTGGTGCTTTGGTCTGGGCCTTGCCCTGTGCATGTCTATCTGGGTGCTTGGCCCCTTGGGAGCTCAGAGAGAAGAGGGGGCCTTCTGAGGCCATGCAGTGCTAGAAGGGGCATGGGGCTGACCTGGGCTCTGCTTTTGCTTCACTGTCTCAGGCTGCGGCTGCTCAAGCAGGCCCTGACTGCTGGGCATCCTTCTCCTCCACGCTCAGGCCCCCAGCTGCCTCTGCACCTCGCCCCACCCCCACCCCACCCCCCGCTCTCCTTCATGGACAGCTGTCCTAGAGAGGCAATGTTTCTGATCCGGCTCTGTGCTTTCTACACAAGTGGCCTTCCCAAGATGATGATGGCAGCCTCAGGGCCCCAGTGACTGAGGAAGCCATAGCTCCCTGGGAGCAAGGTAGTCTCTGATCCCCATGTCCCTGGGACTTGTGGCAGTACCGACACACTGGGCGCACTGCTGAGCAAGCCTTGCTTCTGTGGAGAGGCCAGGCCTGCCCTGAGGTCTGCTTAGGAGAGAAAGAGGGCAAAGTTGCTATCATTGCTCTCGGACCTAACAGGAGAATTCTGAGGGGCTGGCTTGTGCTTGTCGTTGCTTTAAGCAGCTCACCTGGCCTGCTTTCCAGGAGAGAGAACAGGAGGAGGCATCTGACACACCCTTCAGGCACTCTGTCAGGCAGGTGGGCGTCGGGCAGCCCCACTGACGGTCAGTGGGTCCGCTTTTCTCTGCTTTGTGGTACACACACCCTGTAGAGCCCCATCACAGGTGCAGGAATTAAGATTGTGGACAGCGTGGAGGACTCTGCAGCCCCTGCCTCATGTTCTGGAGAGCCCTGCCCAGGACTCCTCCCCGCCTGCCTGGTGCACTTGGGAGCTGCCATCTAGGGACTCAGGGCTCTCCTCAGGCCAGAGAGACTCCCTAGCCCAGGCCACCCTGGACTCTGCCTTCCTCCTCTGTAAAGAGCAAGAGTGACGTAGCCTACTGTGTTAATAATAATATTTATTAATCAGTAATACTGGGTTATACCAAGTGCTCAGTAAGTCGGAACACTCATTCATTCACTCATTTAATCATTCAACAAGCCTGGCCCCACACTAAGCCATACACTGTGTGGGGACTGTGGTCCTAGCCCAGAAGCAGAGAGGCAAGGCGCAGCCTTTAGCCTTCTGGCAGGGGGTCTCCTCTGCCCACGTTGCACTCAGCAGTCCCTGCACTGGGTCTCCACTCCCCAGTGCTCCTCCATCCAGATGGGAGCCCAGCCTCCCCCGAAGCCGCACACCAGCCCTCCAAGGACAGCTAGAGGTTCTAGTCTTGGGAAACACATCAGGTCCTAAGTCAGTGCTGGGTTTCAGAGCCACTAAGTGGCCAGAGGGCTTGACATGGACCACGCAAGCGAGCAGGACGGGCTGGAGTTGCTGGGCAGTGCACAAATGGAGGGCCGGCTGGGCACCATCGTCCCTTCCTCCATGCTCCCTGGAGCCTGTGCTGCACTGGGATGTAAGTGAACTTCTTTCCCTGTGTTGAGGGAAACAAATACGACCACCTGCCTCACTCAGAGAAGACATGTAGAGTGGCCCCTAGACACCCAGCTCTTTGCTACCAGCTGCAAGAGGAGCCAGGACTCAAAGATGCCATAGCCAGTTCTTCTAGGGAGAAGGGCCCACTGTCCCTGTCGCCTACACTGGAGCAGCCTGGAAACAGCAGGGCAGAGCCAGCTTGCGTCATCCCCGCTTTACAGTGGCAGTTAGGTGACATGACCAAGAGGACACTGGGAATGTGTGAGCTCAGTGGCTGACCCCACCGTGCTTCCTGACACTGTGCCAGTGATCTCTGCAGGTTCTATGGTGCCACTGTGGAGAAGCCAATTGGGAGAAGCTCTGTGAGGTGCATGGTATCCTCTCCACTTTCCACATGAGACATGGAGGCCCACAGCAATGGCTGTGTTCAGCACACCCAAGACCCAGAAGGGCCTGTGTGGAGACCCTAAGGAGCAGCGCCCTCCTGTGGTGGCTGTCCTAGCTGGGCACTGCCCTGTAGTTCAAGCTGAGTGACGAAGAAGCCAATGTGTATCATCTCCCTGAGCTGCAAAACCTTTCCCGCCAGTCTGTCCCTTCCCCGCTGTCACCCCACAGACAGGTCCCTAAGGTCCTTGCTAGGCAATGAGATAGCCTGTCACCCTGTGTCAGAGAAAGTGTGAAGGGTTAGGAGAGGCACAGGTGCCCTGGAGCACTAGCCAGAGCTCAGAGCAGTTGCTCCAGTAGATAGCACTAGACACCTCAGAGCCCACAAAAGGAACCCTGGGCTTTTTCTGGGGTCATACCAGGGATCTTCAGAGGGATCAGAGGGCACCATGCAGACCCCTTAGTCCAGTAGGGGTTCCCTCCCTCTTTCCACACATGATGTTACATATCTCTTGAGATGGGGGTGCAGACCTGGGCCTGTGACACCTGAAGCAGCATCTCAGCATCACCAACCTTCACTGGGCCAGGCCCTGGCTCTCTTCCTACAGCTGCAGCCTCTCTCTGAGCTGCATCCCAAGGTGCAGCTGTTTCTAGGGAAACAGCTCATAGTGATTCGCCAATGGGCTACATGGGCAGAGTGGGCTTCAGGTGAGCTGAGCCCTTTTTAAAGGAACTAAACCCCTCAGGTACTCCTGGGGCTGAGCATGGTCAAGGTGACTTCCTCCTCACAATGTACAAACCAGGCCAGCTGGCTTCTCCCCCATCCCAGAAGTGTCCTGGATGCTCACCTGCCCCAGACTCAGTGGCCCTGCATATGCAACTTGGTTTATGGAACATTCAGTTTCCTTGGACCAGTGCTGCCTTCAGGACCCAGGACCAACCACCCTGAATCCACAACAGCTCTCATCAAGCCCTGCAGTCTCTGGTTATCCAGGCATCCTGGGATGCTGCCTGCCCCAGGTGCAAGCTCCAGGCCTTGGATTCCAAAGAGGCCAAAACAGTATGCAGGATTTCTACGCAACTCAGAGCTGCATCTGAGGTGCAGCAGAGGCCCACCTGGGGAGGCGACCTGGAGCCAACCGTGGTGAATGTGCTCAGGCCTGTCCAAGTCAGCCTTATCTCAGCCTTGTGCCCAGCTCAGGCAGGCAGCACCATCAGTGCCCCATGAGTGGCTGCACAGATGGGCTTTGGGCTCAGCATGCAGAGCCCATGGTTTCTCCAGGAAAGTCAAAGGAACTGCAATTTCCACCTTCTGGAGGTGAGAAGGGGTTGAGGCCCAGAAGATGCCATCATGGCACACATAGCAGGACTCCGAGGCCACCAAAGTGCTGTTGTCCAGATCCAGCTTTGGAAACTCTGGGAGAGGGACAGGAAGCCAGCTTCTTATCTAAGCCTCAGGTTCTCCAGCTGTGTCAGGGGAGGCTCTGAGCAGCTGGGTTTCATTGCCAGCCAGTAGATTGGTCAGGGCCAGCGAGGGCCAAGCAAGCTTCCCAGACTCTTCC
>PVKN010002134.1:0-44726 GCA_004027915.1 Capromys pilorides
CCCTGGGAGGGGAGGGCCTCATCTGCATGTGATTTGCAGCGTGCTTCTGCATAAAGACCTTTCCAGGTTGCTTCCAAGTCTGACCTGCAGTCCCCTCACCCCTCCTCTTCCTGCAGAGGCCCAGGGAAGGCAGGGAAGGCTCTTTCTGCATATCCTGTCGGAAGACTCAGAGCCAGGAGGCCTCTTAGGAGATGTCTTAGTGGCCCTGGAAATAGAGTACAGGGGTGATTGGTCCCTGAAACTCCAACACTGGTGTCGTTCTCGGGACCTCGGAGACTGGCTGAGGCAGCTTGAGTGGAACTCTGGGTCTCTGTTCTCAGTCACATTCCTCACTATTTTGGCCATAGCATCCCAGCTTACCCAAAAGCCACCCATAGCCCAGGCCCCTGCCCCCCATACCTAAGAGAAGGGGACAGGTGCTACCCACGCCCTGAGTGAGCCCTGCTCTCAGGGAGGGGAGAATACGGAGCTGGGAGGAAGAGAGAAGAGGTTGCTGTAGTGGAGGGGAAGGCTCAGTCCTGAAGCTCTGACTCACGTCTGGGAAGTTTATGCCCACTGTCAGGTCAGTAGACCCTGTGCCAGGAGCCTCCCCAGGCTAACCAGGGTGGGGGGGAGCATCCCCAGTGAGCAGGACCAGTGGGGCTGCAGGACGCCCCATGAGCACAGCCAGGACAGCATCTGGGCTGACAGCCAAGTCAGGAGGGGGCACTCAGGGCCCCGGAGCCTCGGTGGGCTGTGCCTACCCTGCCTGCAGCCCACTGGCCCAGCACCTCTGCTCAGTTGTTACTGGGAGGGACTCCAGTGACTCCGTGTGGGGAGAGAGCAGGTGGGAGGCCCAGAGGGGCTGGGCCGCCTGCAGGCAGAAGCTGGCACTTGGGGCAGCGCTCCCCCGCCCCTCATTCTGTCTTTACTGGAAGTGAGGAAACCTCCTGGGGTCTCGCAGAGCTGCCTGCTGGGAAGTCCCTTCCCAGGTGGCCCCTCCACAGTCCCACAGGCACAGCTGTGCCTGAAGCCCCAGCCTGGGCCCCCACCCCAGGTGGTCTCCAGGCCTTGTAAGCCTGGAGGTAGCAGGGGGTGTTAGTGCCTGCCAGCTGGCTCTGCCCCCTACCCCAGGGCCTCTGCCTCAGGGTTTCCTGGGGGGAGGGTGCCTCACAGGCCCACACTCAGAAGGCAGGTGGGGGGCACTTGGGGGGGGACTTCCCTCTCCACCCTCTTCCCAGAAGGGAGGAAGCTTATTTAAAGGTGCTGTAGCAGCCCTTTGGGGTAAGAGCTCCCCCTTCTATGAAGCCAGCAGCTCCTGTGGCCCATCCCCCAGGCTGCGCAGACTTAGAGTTCTCCTCCCACCAGCCTTCCCAGGCACAGGAAGGGGGCAGGTTTGCCCATGCAGTGATTAGGTGGTGGCCATGCAGGTACCTCTGGACACACCACCTGCGCTCTGTGGCCTCTGCCTCTGGGCCCTGGTGTGGATCACAGGCATGCTGCCCAAAGGGGATGGAATCACAGGGCGAGACAGGTCATAGCAGGTCTGGCACCCATGGATGGAACCAAGAGGACCTGGGAACCCGACTGTTCTGCCAACAACTGGACCCAGGCTAGGGTAGGATCTCCACACAGCTGACTGGGTCACTTTGTTGGGATGACAACCTTCAAGGGCTGAGAATCAACACCTTTGGGTTCCTGGGGACGCAGATAACCAAGGAGATAACAAACCAAGGGTTAGACTTAGCTCCTGCCTAATCTAATGAGCTGATTGGTACACAGCTGAGACCCACAGAGGGTCCACCAGATGCCCCTGCGGGCCACATCCTGGCTTCCGTTCAGTCACTGGGAAGCATCCGCCTGCTTAAGGGGGATAGGGAGCCCCAGAAGCAAGCAGAGCACACTTCAGTGAGTGTTCCTGCTGGGAGCAGGCACCTTGTGCTGAGCCACAAGGATGGGCTGCCATCTGGGGCCAAGCATTGAGGGTTAGGAAGTAGACAGCACCTTCTGGACCCACCAGCCTCATGTTGAAGTACAAGAACATGCACACAGACACATGAGAGGGCCAGGGTCTCTCCCCAGGAGCACCCCACCCCACCAGCCTTGTGGTCAAGAGTGGGCACTGGGCCCTGGCCACGGGAATGTTATGCGTTCCATGACTGGCCTCTGGGTACCTGTGTTCTCCACCTGATCCAGACAATAACAGGGCAGCAGAGGAGGAGCTGGTGGTGTGCTGGGCCCAGGGCAGGTTCTCAGAAATGCTAGCTGAAGTAAGAGAAGACAGGGAGAAAGGGAGGAAGAGAGAGAAGAGAAGGGAGGGGGAGAAAGAAAGGAAGGAGAGAGTGGAGGGAAGAGAGGGGGAAATAGGAGGGGTGAAGGGAAGCAGGTAGGGAAGGAGGGAAGAAACTCCCTGTGGACTCTTATAGGCTACCATATAGCCTGGTCCTCTGCCCCTGTGGCCCATGTGTGCCTCCAGGGAGCACCCCACCTGGAGCCTCCTCCTCTTCCAGTGCCTCCTACCTGCTCAGTCAGATGAATTTCAATTGCATCTGCAAGGGCCCTTTTTCTTAGAGAAGGCCCCTTTCACAGTAGCTTGGGTCTAGGATTTGAACACATCTGTGTTAGTTGACGGCCACTGTTGCAGAACACGTGAGACAATCGATTTGCCAAGAGAAAAGGTTTCTGTTGGCTTCCAGTTCTGCAAGTTCTAGTCTGTGATTGTTGGCCCATTGTTTGGGGCTAGCTGGGTTGTCAGGTGGCACTGGCCATGCTGTGTCACAGGGGCTGTCACTGCCCAGCAGCATTCACTGTGCTCCAAAAGCCAGGGAGGGAGGTGGCTGCACCGTGGGGATCGGGTTCCTGGCCCTTCCACAGTAGGGTGTGGACCCCGCTTAATTTCCCGTGGGATGTGCGGGGAAGGTTCCGGCTCGTCCTGGCCCTCAGTTCCTGCAGGTGCTCTTCAGCAAGACTTCCTCCCGCCTAAAGGCTGAGGTGGCAGCCGAGGAGGGACCGTGTGAGAGTTCAGGTTGAGAGGGCAGAGCAGCCCCCACTCAGGGCTGGGACGGAGGAGAAATCAACTTCTCACAAACCACAGTGACTGCTGTCAGGCCCTTCGCCCTAGCTGCTAACCCTACCCTAACTAGTACCAGTTACGAGAAACAGAAACCCACCCCAAACCAGCTGAGGTCAAAAGGAGAATCATATGCAAATCAAAACCACAAGGAGACGCGGCGCTGTGTCACACCCATGGGACAGCTATCATTAAAACACAAAACAAAACAACTACAAAAAATAACAAGTGCTGGTGAGGATGTGGAGAAATCTGAGCCCTTGTGTACTTACTGTCGTGGGAGATGAGAGGGTGCCAGACGGCTTCCTCTGTGCACTACCCGCGGAGCACCCTCAGGTCTAGCAATGCCACCCCAGCTGCATGCCTGAAAGAGCTGGAGGCGGGTGCACACGCATCATAGAACCTAAATACCTGAGAGGTGGAAGCACACAGTATCTGCAGAGGGTAGGATGCACAAACTGTGGCCCAGGCAGTGAACTAGAGTGAGCCTTCAGGGAGAAGGGAATTATAGCACCCACTGCGACACAGATGAACCTTGGCAGACCTCAGGCTCTTGAAAATAAGCCAGTTGCAGTTAGGCACGGTGTTGCACACCTGCAGTCCCAGCACTCTGGGAGCCGAAGCAGAAGTGCCGTGAGTTTGAGCCCAACCTGGATGACTTAACATCCAGGCAAGATCCTGCCTGCCACCAAATTTAAAAGAACAAAGGGGTTAGGGATGTAGTTCAGTATGCAAGTCCCTCAGTACTGCAAGAAAGAAGGGGAGGGCCAGCCAGATAGCTCAGCTGATTAGGCAGACACAGGAGCTGGAGTTGAATTCCCGTCCTCATGTTGTGCCGGCCTCACCCCTGGGCTCGCTGAGACAGCAATTGAGACTGGGTGTGGTGTTGTGCGCCTATAATCCCAGTGCTTGAGAGGTTGAAAACACCTGTATCAAATACATGAAAAGAAAGAAAGAGAGAAAGAAAGAAAGAAAGAAAGAGCAAGCTAGTTATTATAGGAAAAATACTGTATGGTTCTTCTTGTAAGAGGTCCTTGACTAAACAGCAGACTGATCCTCAGACAGAGAGAAGGGTGCAGAGCCTGGGGAAGTAGGAAGCAGGGAGTTCGTGCTTAAAGGGACAGCGCTGCAGTGGGGAAGATGAGAACGCTCAGGAACACACCTGTCAGGTGGAGACAGGAGGGTCTCTGTGAGTTCGTAGGCCACCTATACTACTGTTTAAAAACCACACACACATGCCCCAAAAAGGAATTTAAAAAATATAAAAGTTGAGGAGGAGATGGATGGCCGTGATGGCCGCAGCGCAGTGTGAATACAATGAACTGCATTGCTTAAAGTGGTTAGAATGGGGGGCTGGGAAGATAGCTCCGTGGTACAAGTGCCTGCCTGGCAACTACAAGGTCGTGAGTTTGAACCCCGGTCCCGCAAAAAAAAAAAAAAAAAAACCTCTCAAGTGATTAAAATGATAAATTTCATTATTCACATTTTATCACAATAGGAAAAGTTTAAAAAATACTTTGCCAAGAAAAAAAAAAAAGACTAGGCAAATATGGGGAAATGTTCATAACTGTAAAATCTGGGTAATGTTATACGGGATTCACTAAGCCCTTTGTACTTTTTTTAATAGTATGGCCTGCTCAGCCTACCCTGGGGGTGGGGCTGGTGCAGCATACAGTGCTGGGGATCGAACCGCAGTCCCTGCATAAGCTTGCCTAAGCAGGTGCTTTAGACCACTGAGCCATCTCACTGGCCCAAACTTTTTTTTTCATTAAGCCCTTTGGCTATTTTGGAAAAATATTTTCCAAGAGGCTGAGGTAGAAGGATTGCAAGTTCAAGGGTAGCCTGAGCTACACAGCAAGATCCTGTCACCAAAATAAATAAATTAATTAATAGTCAGGCATGATTTGAGCCTGATCTGGTATAATTTTTTTTTTTTTTTTTTTGCAGTGCCAGAGATTGAACTCAGGACCCTGCACTTGCCAGGCAAGTGCTTATCCCACTGAGCTATCTCCCCAACCCTGGTCTGGTGCAACTTAACAAAATCTATTTATGACTCTATTACGACTCTATTTCAAAATAAAATTAGGGAAAAAAATTTTTAAAGGTTGGGAATATAGCTCAGTGTGAAGACCCTGGTTCAAATCCAGTATCATATGTTAAGGGGGGAGATATTATATTAAATCATTCTTATTTATTCTTTTTTAATTATGAAATTATGAATGCAGGATGGGGAGATAGCTCAGTGGCTTAAGTGCCTGTTGGGCAAGTACAAGGTTTTGAGTTTGATCCATAGTTCAGAGAGAGAGATTATGTATGCATGTCCTTGACTAAGAGCATAATTATGTGACTTGCTTTGACCAATAGGATGGTCAAATAGATGGTCATCTGTAGATGTACAAAATGTACTTTGTTGCCTGGCTTGGTGGTTCCTCGGGAGAACGAGGCAGGAGGATTCTTGTGAGTTCAAGACCAGCCTGGGAAGGACTGGAGAGATAGCTCAGTGGAATAAGAGCTTACCTGGCAAGTGCGAGGGCCTGAGTTTAATCCCTGGTCCCACAAAAACAAACAAAACAAAGACCAGCCTGGGCTACAAAGACAGCTCAAGGCCAGCCTCAACAGCACAATGAGATTCTGTCTCAAAAAAAAAAAAAAAAAAAAAAAATATACACTGTACAACGAGCCTGCTCTCTTGTGTTGCTCAAGTGGCCCATGACAGGGCTTGGGGACATGGCCAGTGGGGACTTGCCTAGTACGTATGAGCCCCTGGGTTCTATCTCTAGTACTGAAAAATAAAAGCATCCCATGAAAGGAGTATTTTGCTGGTATAAGGCAGATTTAAAACACGTGGAAGAAACCTGAACCCAATGTATAGTGCAGGGTCAAGTCCAGCTAATCCCAGCTTTCATGAGCTGAGCCCCAACAGAACCAAAAAGATGTGAGTAAAAATAAAATGTTTACTTTTGAGCACTCCTAAAACCATGGGACTGCTTGTTATGCAGCTTCACTGACAATAACTCACTGACAATTGGAATCCAAATAAAGTTGCTGGTCAGTATTATAATTGACAGAGGCAACCTAGTTAATTCAAGCAGAAAAAAAAAAGAAAAGAATCTGCTGGTATATTGATTAGCACAGAAGAGCCTGCCTAGGATAACACTGCTGGACCCACATTGTTCTTTATTTGGTTGGTTAAGTTTTATTTTTATTTTTATTTATTTATTTTTTTTGAGACAGGGTCTTGCTATGTGCTCCAAGCTGGCCTTGAACCCATGGTGCTCCTTCCACCTCAGCCCCTAGAATGTTGGGACTACAGACCTATGCCACCACATCCAGGCGACACTCACTGTTTGATCCTGCCACAGCCACGGGAAGCAACCTACATTACTGTGTCTTCCCCAGCACCGGGGACTGTACACATGCCTCACTCACACTAACCACTTAGCCGCTGAGCTCCATCCCAGCTTCTAATTTATTTTTAATCGGCCTCTGCCTCTGCTGCTGCTACAACTCCTCCCTTTGCTGTTTTCTGCTACCATGAACTGCTACCCTCTGCCTTGGAGCCAGCAGAGTATGGACTGAAACCGCCACAAACTGTAAGCAAAATAAACCTTTTCTTCTTTAAAATAAAAAGAAAGAAAGAAAAAAAGAAACATTTTCAACCTAGCATCCTAGCACCAAAATTTGGAGACCCCTACAGAAGTGTGCAATGGTCACCTGGAGTGACCAGGCCCATAAGCTAGGAGGGGAGAAGGAGGAGGAGCCCGGCCCACCGTGGCCATTCACTGGCCACTGGCTGGGCTAAGAGCCTCTGGGAGAGACGGTTCAAGCGTGGCAATGCTCTCCTCACTCCTGAATTCATCCACGATGTTCACAGCTAAGTGTGCTGCCAGAGGTCCAGTTGGAGGAGGCGGGTCACAAGGGCTGGCCTCTGGAGGCTGTGGCTGCTGTGGGCACTCTGCTCCTGGGCGTGGCTTCCTGGTGGCCATAACTGAGCAGCTTTACTCCACTACACCCTTTCTCCATGATGTCTCTGCCTTACAGCCAACTAACCATGGACTGAGCCCTCTGAAGCCTTTATCAGGGGTAAACTTCTTACTTACTTATTTTGTCTTTGTGAGACAGGGTCTCACTATGTGGCTCAAGCTGGCCTTGAGCTCACTTTTAGTCCTGGCTGGCCTTGAACTTCCGATCCCTGCCTCAGCCTCCTGAGGCTTGGATTACAGGAATGCACCACTTCTTTTCATTGCAGATGTCATGTGTTTGGTGCTAGCAATAGGAAAACTGACCAGCACACCATCCCCTGTCTTGCATTTTCTCAAAAGTAGAGAAGATATAGGGATATCAAGTGCCCCAAAAGACGAATGTCTACACTGGCAGGAACCCAGCAAGGGGATGAAGATAGTTCCTTAGGGACAAGATCCTTCCTGTCCTCTATGCTCAGCATGGCTGTCAAAGCTAGGGCTTTGGCCACCTGGAGGGAGACAGACCTTTCTTATTTCCACTTCTGATATCTGAAGCTGGACAAAAACCCTCAAGGAAGTTTTCATTGGTCCCAGGTACCTGACTGTGCAGAGGGAGGAAGAAATGGTTCCAGGGCTGAGGAAGAGGCGGCAAACGAGCAACGGACCACCATCTGTGGTCATCTGGAATCTGACATTCGGACCCTTACTAACTTGATGACTCAAGGCGTTGTCTAAGTCCCAGCTCAGTCAACTGTGAACTGACAGTGAGCTATGCGAGGGCTTCAGGTGGCCCACAGTGGAGAGGAAGGTGGCAGGTCACTCTTAGGAGCCTCAGGCTGGGGGAAATGACGGGGGATAAGCCCGCATATCCAGCTTGGCCCTCCTCTGCCCTCTGCCGGTGTCCTGCTGGCTGAGCCCAATGGAAGACAGGGTGCCTGCTGAGCTGGTTACGTGGGTGAGGCTTCTCAAGCCAAGGGTGGAGGGTTAATTGAAAGGATGACAGGCTAGGGTATCCCAGTTCCCCTAGAGGGCTAGAACCAAGTCACTGTGTATTATGGGTGACACCTGGGCCTTCTCATCCCATTGTCCCTGGACCCTCAGGGCCATGAATTGCACAGTTCTACAGCCCCTTCCCTCCACACAGCTCAGAGCTGTCACAGCTTCTCCAGGTAGCAGGAATACAGCGGTCTCAGCCAGGCACTCTCCCAGCTCCTCTGAAGCAATGATCCCCAACCAGTTCCCGTCTCAGTCTCCCTTCCCTGCCCCCCACAGCTGCAGGCTGGAGTTTTTTGCTCATGTCTCCTTGTGCCCACTGGCATCCCAGCAGCCACAGAGGCAGGAGCAGACCCCTTTGTGCGGTCCTGGTACCCCTCCTCCTACTGTAGCCTGAGTGTTCCACGGGTATCTGCATCTCACCCTCTGACTTCCACAGTGCTGTGCCTGTAGCTGGCTGCTGCCTCTGAGCAGGGTGGAAAGGGCGTGCTGCCCAGCTTGGCCAATCAGCCACCTGCTGTTTCATTCATTCATTCAACCAAATGTCTCCATGCCTGGTGTTGCCCTGAGGGTTTGCAGACTCAGTTTAGGAAGGTGCCCACACCCTGACTTCAGGAAGTCTACAGGCCTTGGTAGAAGGATCAAGCTGGTTAGCAAGGAGGAAGAGCTATGGGAAGGTATAGTAGTTATTCTCTCCCAGGACTTGCCATGCAGCTGGCCAGCCCTGTCCAGGCCAGCGGAGCCTGGCCTACTCAGTTGCCCCCAGAGCAATCTTGTCTACATGCTGACCCAAAGCCCCGAGAGCAGGATCTCTTGCTATTTTCCTGTCTTAGTTTCTGGATTTTTTTTTGGCAGGACTGTCGTTCGAACTCCTGACCTTGCAATTGCCAGGCAGGCACTTGTGCCACAGAGTTATCTCCCCAGCCCCTCCTGTCCTAGTTTCTGAAAAGAGGCTCTGGTAGGAGGGGGCTGGGTTGGAGGAGTCCAGGACCAGTTCAGCAAGTCCCCAAGGGAGAGTGCCCATCCCTGGGGATTTCAGATCTTGATCAGAGCCTACAGGGGGGCAGAGCTTAAAATAGTGAGGTGTGCCTCCTCCCCCCTTCAGAGAGACACACCAGAAGTCAGGACAAAACTGTTGCAGTGGGTCAGGTTAGGGCTCAGCTGCCAGGTCCCTAGCAAAGGCTGAGCCCCTCTTAACACTGAGGAAACCCTGAGTGTGAATGAAGAAGTGTCGAGTTGCACTCTAACTGAGCCCCATGCAGGCTGCAACTGAGTCTTCCCTTTATCATCCATAGCAAAGCATTTACAGTCAATAAGGGAGCTAATTAATTCTCTTCAAAGACCTCTCAATTATTCATCAAGGCTACAGAGAGACCAATTAGAGCATACCCACCCTGCTCACAGCTCTCAAAGCAGCAGTGAGGCTGGTCAGGACCACTGTACCAGGTCCCACCCACACACCCTCCCCGAAGCCTTCAGGTCCCCAGGGCTCCTCCACGGACAGCTTTGTCCCTGGAGTCCTTCGGGGTGCAAGTTTTCAGGAGTATTCTCTTCCTCCCCAGACTTAGAAACAGCCTGGGTCATTGCCCCCACTTCTCAACTGAAGACAGAGATCCTGAGTGCCCAGTAACATCTGGGGTGCAATAGTGCATCTAGCAGACCGCTGGGCACAAAACCCACTGGTTCCAGGAAAGGGGTTTGTAGCAGGAGGGGCAGAGCAGGAAGGGTGAGAGGGAGCAGCTCTGCAGGCCGGGATAGGCCAGTCTCACACCCTCCTAGCAGCCAGGGGTTGGCAGTCAGCAGCCCTTTGGGCCCCTTAGGGCTCCTCTGAGGCCAAGGGGTGGAGAAGCTAAGTTGGAGGCACCCGGCAGCTCTGCACCAACTTCCTGAAGTTGCTTAAGTCAATCGCCAGGGGCTGGAGGGTCTAGGCGGGAGGCCTTGCCCCCTGTCCAACTTTTCTCCTGCCCAGAGTCCCCACTGCGGCTTCTTACTCCCCTGTCTCCCCCAAACGAGAGACACCGGCAAACTCAGGGTTAACTCCCAGCTGCTCCCAGAAGCGCAGATGGGGGTGGGGGGCCGGGGCGGGCCTGTCGGGAAATATGGATTTCTGCAGTGGTTTTACTGGAAAAGCTGTAGCTGAAGGTGGGAGGGGGTCACCATGGCAACTTCTGGCTGTGGGAACAGGTTGGCTGGTGGGAACCAATTCTTCCAGGGGCCAAGGAGACCCAAAAGGCCATGGGCACCTCATAGCAGCCCTCCAGGAGTACTGGTTGTCCTGGGGAGGCAGGAAGAGCCTCTCCAATCTGCTGTTATTCATCCTACTGCCTCCCTGCAGTAATGTCTCCCGGGGGCTGGTCTCCTGACCCAGCCCTATCCCTGGGTGGTGCACCCCTACACCTCAGCTGTTGAATGGATGGATCAGGTGCCCTGCGGAGGAGCCGCGGCCATTTCAGTCCTCGAGGAGCTTCTTTGCTCTGGAGCAAAATTTAGGGGTTGTCCTTCGAGACACTTCTCGCCCTTCCAAGCCCCTGGGGGTCTCACCCCAACCGGGACCTGGATTCCAGCCAAAGAAAAGAGTTCAAGTCCTTCCCACCCCACGCAGACTCGCAGCAGAGAAGGGCCGAGGGTAGGGACAGAAGACGCAAATGCACTTCCAAATCCAACACCCCTCTGCTGCTGGCTTGGGTGGACTTGCTGGCGGCCCGGATCGACGCTGCCCAGGGCCCGACCTTGTAGTGGGCGCCCCTTGGCCGCGAAGAGGGGACTTTCCCTCGCGGGCCACCGGATCCAGCAGAAGATGCGGCGAGCGGGAGCCAACCCTGCCACAATGGACCAAAGCAACCCTGACGGCCTTGGGGCCGTGGGAGGTCAGCAAGGGTGCTCATGTGGACCTTCCAGAAATTTTTAGGGCGCAGGCCTGGGTGCGGGGCTGGGGCAGGAAAGACTGAGGCCTCGCCCCTGCAATCATTGGCCCCTGTCTTGTAGAGCTCCCCACCTGCTGAAAGACCACCTGCCGCGATAGCGATTGCAAGCAGCGCCTCACAATCCCTGCTCTGCGAGAGGCCTTTCGTGGGTGGTTGCTGTGAACCTCAGTCTCCTGCCTGTGAAATGGGCACAGGATCTCTCCTGTCCCCCTGGGGTGGGGTGGAGTGGAGTGGGCACTGAGTTCAGGCAACACCCGCAAGGGCAGTGGGTGCACCATGCCACGGTGCCCATTCCCCTCTCCCCAGCCCCACAGCGGCCCCTGCCCTCGCTTTGTTGGGTCCCCTAGGGTCTTGTCTCCCAAGCACAGGCCACTGGCAGGTGAGGAGAGCCTGCCTCCGGCGTGACTCGCACAGGTGTGGCTTCCCCACCCACCGGGCCACCGCCGGGCTCTTCCTTCCCCCAGTGAGCGCGCTGCCAGGCTGGTTGGGGCACCCAGTTTCCTCTTCCTCGCCTCTTCCGCCCCCACCTCCCGAGCTCTCAGATCTGCGGAATCGGATAAAACATTTGGGGGAGATAAGTGCCGCATATAAATAATTAAGACCACAAGCATATTTGCCAACAACAACAAAAAGTTTCAAACCCCCATTCCGGGAACAACAGCTGTCTGTGTGGGGCCCAGGGCGGGGTTGCACAGCCCCCTCCCACCTCCACTGGTTCTTAGGGATCATCTGCTTAGGGGTTTCAACACCACAGCCCGCTCTAGGCTGGGGGTGGGACCTTCCTCTCTGCTAGGCCCAGGGTGCACAGGGAGAGGGTGGCAAAGGGGCCCCAGCCTGGGGTGGCCGGGGGATGGTTTGCACCCCACAGTGTCCAGGTGGGCAGAACCTCCTCACCTCATACCCAACCGACTTCGGGGGCCAGCGGTTCCGTCAGCCACACACTGGGCCCCAGGCTTTTATAAGCGTTCCCTGGTGGGCTGCAGTGCAGCTCACTTCGATCTCACCCCACCTCAGGTCCCCTTCACCCACCCTGGGAAGGAAACCCCGTTTCAGCCCTCTCCTCTCTGTTTTCTGTCCACATTGTTCAGTTATTTCCTCAATGTCCATTGCATTCCAGCCCTGTGCTAGAGGTCCCAGAACACAGATGAAAGATCTGGGGACCCACCCTGCAGTAGCCCCCAGCCCATCACAGGACCTGTGACCAATGATAGAATTTTCTCAGAAGCCAGGCACAGAGGCGACAGAGAGAAAGAAAAATATCTCTTCAGAGGCCTGGGGCTCTCATGGAAGAAGACATAGACTGAAAACTAAATGAGACTCCTCCATGTGCCAAAGAGGAGGACGACAGGACAGGCCTTGGGGCTCTGCTGAGGCTGCCAACTGGTGGCTCTGTACGAAGTCAGTGTTCCCACAGCCAGGGGTGGCTAACAGGTTCAAATCCTGGTTTTGCTGCTTACTGGCAAGTCGCTACCCTTCTCTGATCTTAGTTTCCTCACCCATAAAGTGTGTCTTGGCCCTGCAGAGCTCTAGGATGTCTGTTGAGGGTCCTTTCCTAGGTGGGAGGCAAAACCCTTGCCCCAGCACCCAGGACAGACCTGGTAGGTGGCCCGGGGACCTTGGAAGTGTGCTCTCCTGTGACCTTTCTCCTCATCTCTGTACACCAGGCATAAGGCCCATGCCTGAGCACTTCAGGTTGCTGGCGTTGCTTGTGTCCACTGTGCCACCAGGCCAGGGACTCTGGGTGGCACACACTGCCTCTGTCCCCTCCCCTGCCTCTGCCCGGCCAGGCCTGGCAGGAGCACAACAGTATTTGAAGCTTCTTTCTGCAGCCTAGGGCACGTGCTGCAGCAGCTATGGTTCTAAATGTTGTTCTGCTGTTCCGAGTGGTGGGTCCTTAGGGCCTGCCACACCCGAATGCTGCCAGGGCAGGTTCAATCTTCACTCTCTGTGAGGGCGAGCACCCAGCAGAGGGAGGCCTGTGCCCACTGGTGCCCACACACATTGCCGAGAATGGGAAAGTCCATCACCCCAATTTGGGACTTGCATAGCAGGCAGCCCGCAGGTCCCCGTAAGTATGGCCTGCCATCCTGGTCCATGAGCTCAGTGGGCAATACACAGGCTGGGATTTGATAAGATCTACGCAGCGGTGACCTCTGAGCCCACACACTGCTCAGAGCATGCACTTGCCAATAAAAATCAGTAGGCACACACTTCCACAGAGAGTGCAAGTGTCTATGGCTGTAGTACACAGTGCTCGTGTTATAAAATATTCACGAAAATAGGCATTTGCAAAGGCTGAGCTTTACACATGCAGCTTTAAATCTTCCCCTCCTTCCCGCTGGATCATCCCATGGATCCCCTTTGGGATCCACTCCTGCTTTCTCGTCCCCCAGCGTCAAGTTCCAACTTTCCCTCTCCCCAGAAATGGCCCCCAAACTGCAACTCTAAAGAATATGCCTCTTTCCAGCCCAGCTGTTGTATCTTCGCCAAGCCCCGGATGGCCAAGGTGCCCCCAACAACTGCCACGGGGAGAAAAATTAAATTTGTCAGTGGCACAGACAGGGCCCTGAGGGGACAAGATGACTGAAGGGCTGGGGCTCCTTCTAAGACAGCTCTTCCTTGCGCTGAGTGCTGTGTAAGCAACATTCTCATCCCAGCTCTGGGGCAAATCACTGACTGGAGGCTTATGACTAGAGCACACAGCAGATGTTTAGCACATAGTAGGTGTGCACTGCACAGCAGGTGTTCCATACACCCAGATGTACCTTGGCTTATATCAGGTTATGGCAACTCATCACAGCTAAAATACCAAAAGTAAAATATGCACTTAATTCACCTAACTGACAAGACCATTCAAGTGGAAGCAATATAATCTCAGCAGAATGTCAGCTTCCCCACGTGATCTCAGGGCTGACAGGGAGCTGCGGGGCTCTGCCGCTGTCAGCATCTTGAAAGAGTACAGCCTCACGTATTTCTAGCTTAGGAAAAGGTCAAGTGTCAACACTTGCTGTTACACCATTACAAAATAAAAAATCATAATGGAACCATCCTGAGTTGGGGACCATCTGTCTTAGGAATACCACTCATCATGTTGTCCCTAGGCACAGGTCCTGGGGATGGGCTGGGAGAGGCAGGGGGGTTGGACAGCCATCCTGTCCAACCTTGTGACCCTAAATGGCACTGAGGCTGGGGAGACCCATGCAGCAGGGGTAGGGTAGGCATCTCTCACATAGTGAACCTACAGTCCTGGCTCCTCTCTGTAGAATTTCACCCCAACTCATCTCCTGGACATTCCTGGCCTTTCCATTGTGGTACTGGCCCTAGTGGCTGCAGGAGAAGAAGGGATGCAGGGAAGGCTCTCAGGGCAAAGATGCTTGCCTGGGTCTCTGCTCAGCCTGAAGGGGTGAAAGGAAGAGCCCTGGCCTCTCCTGTGGACTTTTGAGTCCTTGGAGGGCAGACCCTGCTGTGTACTCTTCCTGAGTCCGCAGCTTCTGTGGATCTGGACCTGCCCCAAATGACCACTGTGCCCTGTGTCTGGCATCTGACCCCTCCATCCTCCTGCCTGGTGGTGAGGGCCCAGCCTGTGAGGAGCTGACCCTGCTCCTGGGTCCAGGCCCAGTAACAGGAAGTACGCAGCCTGATGCTTGCCGGTAAGCAAGATCCAAGAGATTAGAGGTCTTGCTGCCTAATCAGAAGCTGTCTGAAGTTGGAGGACAAGTTACTGGAAGGAGGAGGAAGCTGCAGTGGTAAATAATGTCAACTGAACACATGCCCAGCTGAGGAGCAGCAGGCTGCTCTGCTGGGGGTGGGGGGGAGGGGAGGCAGGGCAGGGGAAGCAGGTGCAAGGGTGTGGCCTGGTCTCCAGTGTGGCTGGGGACACCTGGGAAAGTGTGGGCTCCAGACAGAGGTAGAACTGGCAGGGTCTGAGGAAGCATAGGTCTCCAAAGCTCCGCAGGGGATGCCTGGAACTCAGACCCCAATTTCCCACCCTAGAGCCCATGTGCTTCGCAGTCTCCTGCCTCTCAGGCAGCCTTTGAAGCAGGCATCCAGCCCTGAGCTTGCCTGGCTCCCCCTGGGTGCTCCCTGCCCCACCCCCACAGCCGAGATTCCTGGAAGGCTGGCTGCTTCCCAGCGAGCACAGGGAGCCCCAGGGCAGCAGTCTCCAGAGGGTTCCCCAGGACTCCCACTGCTGTCAGGCCCTCGCTCTGGGCTTTCTGCTGGCTCCTTGGCTCCAGATCTGCTCCTTTGTGTCCACTGAAGGAAGGCCCCTGAGCTGCACTTAAGGGCCTGCAGTTCCCCAAAGCTATACCCCGCTGGACCCCAAAGCGTGGAGCTGCACTCTGCAAGCTGGAAAGTGGCGTCTGATAAGGCCAGTGCCAGCATGGGGAGGGACTCCAGCCTCGCCAGTGGGAAGTGGGGGCACAGGAGAGTGCAGGGCTAGTGAGGCGCTGCCTGCAGTTCACAGGCTTGCCTGGGCCACCTCTGGTTCCCTGAAAGTTGATGCTGCACGACCCCTTTGCTGTCTCTAACCCTTCTCTAGACCACCTGAATGAATGGCTCTGTCTTCAGGTATAGACTTTTGATCTCCACCCTGATCTCTGCAGTTGACCCTCTCAGCCTGAGCAAACAAGAACTCCACCGTGGCCCTCCGCTGTGGGACAAGTATGGAGAGCAGGTCAGCCCAACACATTTACATATGCAAAGCATGGTCCCCCAAAGCAGAACCATGATGAGGAGAAGGTCTGCCAAGCCTTGGGGGCACGGAAGCCCTTCACAAGACCCAAGTCACTCAGCGAGGCACAATCAGTGTGACTACACCAAACGATCCAGCAAAAACATCCTGCAGGCAGGAAGTCTAGCTTTGGGAAGGAGGGTAGGAACTGCGGCACACGTGACCCCCCAGGAGCAGCAAGGACACTTGACTAAGCTTGGAAGCTGCAGTAAACTTCCCTCTGGCTGGACATCAAGAGAAGACAGGAGGAGGCTCATGACCAAGGAGGGATCCATATGGCACAAAGACAGGAAGATGCTACCCACCCAGCCCAAGACCTCCACCCCAGCCTGTCTGCCAGGATGGCTCCTGCTGAGAAAATCTGCAGGTGCCAGATGTTACCAGCATAGATGGGCGTTGGGAAGTGGAGAGTCCACCCTTTAGGAAATGCCCACAGGTGTCCTGTGACTCACCACGTCCTTCCCGGAGTGCTCTGCTGTGACAGAGGCCTCCACACCTGGGAAGCGGCCCCCAGTATGCTCCCAACAGCAAATGAGGACACAGCCCAGAGATCTGTGGTAGAATGAAAGGACGAAGTGAGACCTGGGTAAAGACAATGACTCTTATCTCAAGAACGTGTCCCAGCTAAAAGGACACTGAATGACTCCCTTCAAATGAGGTTCAGACACCAGCTGTGCTCCACTGCCACGGAGGAAGGCCCATGTGGTGGCAGAATCAAAAGAGAAGCAGGAGATTAGAATGCTGGGAGACTGAGGCAGGAAGATCTAAAGTTCAAGCCCAGCCAGGGCAACTTAGCAAGAAGCTGTCTCAAAAATAAAAATAAAAGGGCTAGAACTATAAATTCAGTCCCAGTACAAAAAAGGAGAGAGAGAGGAAGAAGAAAAGCAAAACAGGTGATCATGATGGGCAGTGTGACTGCTGGCAGAGGAAGGGGGCAGAGCCACTGGAAGCCTGGCCATGGCTTACATCTTCATCTGAGTGGCTGCAAGGTGAGAGTCCATTTGATACATTTATACATAATGATGTACAAATGTGCCTGATAGGCTTTTCTGTAGGAGTGTTATGTTTCATAGTCCAAATAGAAAAACAAGCGTATTTGTACTGCATACAGTGTCCCGGGCACACATAGCTCTCACCCAACTGGCCCTGAGGTCACTGCAATGTGGTGGACAGAGGATGGGCAATCTCAGCACAGGGGGCTCCGGTAACTGGGGAGCAGGAGTGGCCGCTCTGCCAAGCCGCCTGCTCCCCACTTCATTCTCTGCTGGTTTCCACTCTGGATTTCCTAAGCTGATTCAAGGTAAACTCTACAATGTACGGTCAGAAATTCGGTCTGCTGTCCCTCACAGCTCTGATGTGGGGTGACACCTATCAGGGTCAAGTACCTGGCAACTGCCATGTGCAACTAGGACCCTGATGATAATACAGCTGTCCTGTGATGCCCAGGTCATGGGGGTGGGTAGGCCAGAATCCTAGAGAGGCTTCGGGGGTCAAGCGGGGAGGACGCTTCCCCCAGCCTGTTTCCCAGGCCCTGTGCTATCGCCAGCTCCAATCTGCTGCCTCCCTTTATCTCCACAGTGCCTGCCCCTGTTCCCAGCAGCAGCCGCCGCCTGCTCACTTCCTGCCAGTGGCCCTGCGTTACAGGAATCCGCACACTGAACTTGGCCTGTGAGTGTGTGTGTGTGTGTGTGTGTGTGTTTGTGTGTGTGTGCGTGTGCGCGCTCACACCCAGACTATGCCTGGCTGGTGGAGCCAGTGATCCCCAGATACTGTGAAAGGCAGACCCACAGGGTGCCTATCTCAAGCCTCTAGGAGTCTGTGGAGCCTCACACTGCTCAGGGAAGTAGTGATCGGATAGTTCAAGATGGTCAGGAAGGGGGTGATTTGAGGACCCCCAGACTGTCCTTTGAGGTAGGACCTCCATGTGTCCTCCAGAAGCACAGCTGGAGGCCCAGACAGCCATGAATCCCTGCCTTGCCACCATCCAGATGGTCTTTACAGAGTCCTGGGGGCCAGGCTCCAGGCTGGGCCTTCCAGATGTGCTAACAACCAAGAGCTATGGGCCACTCAGAACAGCCAGGATAAACCCAAAGCTGTGGCCGTGGCAGTGGGAGGGAAAGACACTCCAGGCACCACAGAGAGCTTCATCATCGAGGAGGGGGCGTCTCAGCTGAGAAGCAAAGACTGAGAAAGAGAGGCCAGGGACATAGGCTGAGGGTCAGGGGCTTTGGGAGAGAAGGAAAGGAGGCGAAGGAGAGGCCAACACACCCAGGGGTCAGAAATACCACCTTCTGGCTAGAGGACAGGTGAGAAGCAACAGGGCCTAAGCCCAGGCCACACCAGGGCAGGGAAGGGCCAGCTGCACAGCTGCGCAGCAGCATGAGGGGCCCAGGGCCTGCTGGGCCCAGACAGGAACCCAGGAGGCCCAGCTAAGGCACTGGCTGCGGAAAGAGAAGGACACAGCTGGTGCATGGGAACAGGAGGTGACCCCTGGCCTCTGGTGGTGGGAACTCTCCTGCTGAGAATTAGAGGAGGAGGGGAGGGGTAAGAGGGGGCCAGGACAAGAGAGAGGGCAAGGAAAGCCGGCTCTGTGGAGAATTCTCAGCCAAACCTTGTAGCTGTGACCTGTCCCTAGCTGCTGTCAGGATGACTCAGATCTCAGGTGCAGCCAGTAAGTCATACAAACATATGTACACCCACATAAATACATGGACGAACACACACACACACACTCCCATAAACATACATCCATACATATACAGGTATAAGCATACCATATACGTGGATTGTACATATACACCCAGGCAGGAACATACCATATACATAGGTATACATGTACACACATGCACACTTATACTACATGCATGTGTGCAGATATACAATCTATGCGTAGATACATGTGTAGATACATGCTTGTATACAGTGCACCTACATGAGCCCTGGCAAGCCCTCGCTGCACCCTTGTTCTCATGTGCACACACATGGGCGTGTGCACAGGTTTGGTACTGGAGACTGAACCCAGGGTCTTTGCACTGAGCTATATCCCAGCCAGCCTGGTTTTTTTTTTTTTTTTTAATACCAAAAATTGAACTCAAGGCTGCCCTTCTGGGGCAGGTGCTGTGCCACTGAGCTGTACCCCCAGTACTCCACTCCCAGCCTGTTTCTTATCTTTTATTTTGAGAGTCTTGCTAAGTTACCCAGGATGGCCTCAAATTTGTCATACTCTTGCCTCAGCCCCCCAACTAGCTGGGATTAGGGCATGTACCACAACATCAGGCCACACTAGTGAGTCTCCTTGCCCTCTCCTTTGTCCCACTTTCCTGTTCCCCCAAGGTTGCAGATCCCACTGGGTCAAAGTGGGGCTGGGCCTGGTGCCCTGGAGACCAGGCAGAAGGACTTAACCGATGGAATCTGTCTGACCCCACTTGCCCAGCAAAGAGGTCACCTCAGGCCTGGGGAGATAGATCAGTGGTCTAAGCACCTGCCTGTCAAGTGCAAGGACCCAGGGTTGACCTCCGGTGCCACAAGCCATGTCAATGTGGGCACCGAACCAGTCACCAAAACTGGGCATGGAGGTGCATGCCTGTAATCCCAGTGCTGGAGAGGCTGACATGGGAGGATCACTATGAGTCCAAGCTGGGTAGCAAGACCCTGTACCAAATAATTAATTAATTAATTTTTTAAAAGAGGCCACCTTCAAGGGGTCAGGTCCACCCTAGAAGAAAGGCCCAGTTTGGTGACCAGGTAGGTTGCCAAGGCAAGGTTCTCGGGCTTCAGGCTCTTCTAGCCTCCATGCCCTGACCCCTCCCCAAGCTGCTGGGAGAATTAGCAGGAAAACCACCAGGGGAGGCTTTGCAAACTGCCAAGGCCTGCAAGAGGCCATTCTGCAGTTCTGCCCCAGCAAAGGGGTACCTGGGACCCATCCTTCCATTCCCTTTCCCCTCTCCCCCGAGAGCTACCATGGCTGCTCCCAGCCCATTGTCTTAGCTACTTTTCTTTCTTTACTGAGACAAAATACCTGACACCCAAAGTTAAAGAAGAAAGGTTTACTTAGCTCATGGTCTGCAGAGGCTTCAGTCCATAGTCGGCTGGCTCCAAGGCAGGGTGGCGTGGCAGAGCAGCATTGCAGAGGGGCAACAGTCCATGGTGGGCGAAAATAGCAAAGCAAGCAAGGGGTGACCACAGCTCTTTCTATCCCCAGGCTTCTTGGGGCAGGAAGCACTCACACCTTAATCCCAGTGCCCTTGATCCTAGCATCGCACCAGAATCCACCTCTGAAAAGACCCTGCTATGACTGCATGAGGTTTGGGGGACATCTAGACCGAGCCAGAAAACCAGCCACCTGTCTTCCTTCCCATGGAGGAATCTGAACGCCTCTCCCCCCCCACACACACACACACTTCTCAGCCGCAGGGCTAGAGCCAGACACCTGAGCTAAGGGACTTGTTTTCTATGAATCAGGAATTTGGGGATTCATGAAAATTATGGGTCAGGGCCTGAGGGGTAACACTGGGAGACGGCAGAGAGCCCTTCACAAGTGGATGGCCTTGGAGCCACATAACTACAGGCACATGGGACTTCCACCCTTTCAGATTGCCCTTGAGAGGCAGCCCTGCCCAGGCCATGGCTTTGTGCACACCCCCATCCTGCTTGTCTCCAGACATGCTAGACTCTAGTCTCAGCAACTGGCTGCCTAGGCCTGCATCCATGCCATTCCAGCCTCTCCTCTGCTTTTAGAGCTCAGCCTAGTCCCTGCTTCCTCCAGCAAGCTGGGTTCTCCAGGCAAAAGGCCAGGGTAGCCTGCTTCGGGGCCCCACCTGCCTCTGTGAACACCCAGCAGAACAGTATGAAGGAGGAGGTACTCAAGCCACCCATTCAACTGTCCAGATTTGTGCCCTGTTAGCTGTACACTTGTACCCAGTTACACCCACCCATGTTTGCCCTGCCTAGCACCTAGCTAGACAGTGCCCAATACACAGCAGATACTCAATAAAACTATATTGAGGGCTAGGGAGATAGTTCCATGGCACAAGTGCCTGCCTGGCAAGTGCAAGATCATGAGTTTGAACCCCGGTCCTGAAAAAAAAAATATATTGAATAGAAACATAAGTTTGTTTTTGTGGTGCATACCTGTATTCTATCTACTCAAGAGGCTGGGCAGGAGGATCACAAGTTCTGGGGCAACTTGGGCAACTTAGCAAGATCCTGTCTCTACATAAATAAATAGAAAAGGCTGGGAGTGTAGCTCAGCTTCCTCAGGTCCAGACTCTAGTAATATATATACATATATGTACACACACACACACACACACACACACACACACACACATATATATATATCACCGATAACACCGAAAGGAGGAGGGGACAGAGGAGGGAGAGGACAACCAGGAAGAGGAAGAGAAGGAACCGGACTCTGGAAGTAACTGACTCCCAGACCCGACCAATTCCTCCCCAAGTAAGATTAGGGTGTTCATTGCCTTACAATGTCTGTTTCCATAGCCGTAAGACAGAGACAAGGAATTGTGTCTCCTCAAGTTGCTGAGAGGCCACAAGGACACAGTATGGTCATTTCAAAAGAAGGAGCTATGAACACCAAGAGCATAGCACCAAAGAGCTCCAGAACCCAGCAGCCCACAAAGACCAGTAAATCCGAAGTGTCCAGGACAGCTGGCCCAGTGTGTGGTAAGAACCACATGAAGTTGGTTCCATAAAAGCCTACATGTCCTCAATTTCCCCCATGGTAAACACAACCCTCTGTAGCAAGAGGACACTTGAACACACCAAAGGAAGACTACACTTGGTACGGGTTTGTGATTCAGCCCAAGTCCTAGTCCATCCCAATGGCTGTTCCCTCTGGACAGAGCCAGACAACAGGCTTAGTCACCACACAATCACAATAGAAACTCTTGTTTTGCTGTCACCTGCATTCCGTAGCATCCTCGTGCTGGTGTTCACACAGTCATCTAGGACTGGGCTAGGAGGGCCATCATGGGGACACAGGGTCTGGCCTTGCCCTTGGTCAGCAGCCCACAGTTCCAGTGCTGTTAATTAACATAGGGTTCTTTTGCTCGATTCAGATGGAAATCATGAACCGGCAAAGTACGGCTCTGCTGACGTTACTAGGTGGCACCAGGTAGCACCAGATGTCAACAGTCGACTCAGCCAGCTGCTGGCTGTTGGCCTCTGCCATTGCTGGCCCCCACCATCTAGTGCCAGCTTGTCGCAGGCTCTTCAGGCTGACTCCTTCAGCTTCAGCGGCATGCACAGGTCTCTGTGACTCATCTTGGTGGCTGCTGGTCTCTGGAGCTGTTCAGTGCTGACCGTGTTCAGTGTTCACGGCACCTTCTTTTGAAATGATCACCGTTCTGTTGACATTCCTGAGTAGATTCACAGGACTTCTGGAGCCCACACTACCCAAGAAACAGTGCACAACCAGTTTTATAAGCATACCAGGGTCAGCGAGATGGCTCAGCGGTCTAGAATGCCTGCTTAGGCAAGCTTAGGCAACCACAGGGACCGCAGTTGGATCCCTGGCACTGTGTGCTACACCAGGCCTACTCCCAGGGCAGGCTGAGCCTGCCATAAAAAAAAAAAAAAAAAAAAAAGCACACCAAAGTGAGTCCCAACAGGGCCTGTGGTGCAGCAGAGAATGGTCAGAATGCCGGATGGTGCCCTCCCAGACTAAACCCGGGCAGCAGCTGGGTTGGGCTGCTTAGGTGGCAGCCAAAGGCCTGTGTCAGAGAGGGGCAGGGGTGGAATCAGAACATCCTCTGGGAGCCTTGCTGTAAAGGCTGGGTACAGAAGCAAAGCCCCAGATCCCTCCCTCCTCACCAAGGTGCTCCCTCCCCTCCATCAAAATAACCAGAGTTGGGGGAAGGACCCCACAGGCTGGCTCTCCTAACGAGAGTGGCATCTTTTCTTCTTTTTGGGTACCAGCGATTGAACTCAGGACCTTGCACTTCCCAGGCAGGTGTTTATGCTGCTGAGCTATCTCCCCAGCCCAAGAGTGGCATCTTGACAGCAGGAGGACAATAAATAAAAATGTCCCAGTCCTTTGGAGGGGAGATGGGGAACAAAGGGAGGCCAGAGGGATGGGGCACAAGAGCCACATAACCTTTCCAGCTAGCATGGGGAAAACCAGAGCGTCATTTGCTTTTTGTGACCAGAGCCACTTGGATGTGTTGGCGAGAGGTCCAGGTCTCACCCACAGGAGCACAGGCAAGTGGGAGACAGAATGTGAGCATAAAGGGAGGGAGGGAAGAGGCAAGAAACTTGAAAACGTTAGAATTATGCCTTAAGAAAAAAAACACTGCACCTTCAAGACACGAAGTTACCCAAGGTTACAATGCCTTTTTCCCTTCCAGGAAACTCTAAAAAGAAATCTCTAAGGATCTCAAAGATAAAACAAGAGAGCCGGGTGTGGTGCACAGGCCTGTAATCCCAGCACTTGGGAGGCTGAGGCAGGAGGATCCTTGGGAGGATCAGTGTGAGTTCAGATCAAGGCCAGCCTGAACAGCATAGCGAGACACTGTCTCAAAAAGAAAAAGAAAAGAAAAAAAGATACAACAAGCTTGTAAACTGAGCCTGTGCACTTCCTCCCACAGACCTCCATCCTCCAGGAAGCCCCAGATCTCAGCCTCCAAGACACAGAAATGGCCTGTCTTCCCACCTAGCTCACAAAATGGGTTTCCTGACTGACAATATGGACACATACTAGATCACCCATCTTGAGGACATCCCTCAAGACCATAACCACCTCTTCCCCAGTCCCAGATCACAAATGCACCCCTCTGGAGAGCCCACATTATTCTGAGTGTATATTTTTAAATTTCTGCCTACTAAGCCATTAAACAAAAAAACAAACAAGGTCTTGCTATGAGTTTAGGTTGGCCTTGAACTCATTATTAGCCAGGCTGGCCTCAATCTCATGGCAATCCTCCTGCCTCAGCCTCCTCCTGAGTGCTGGGGGTTACAGGTGTTCACCACCACACCTGGCCCTAATAAACCTTTCTAATGCCTCTCAGTGATAGTCCAGTAATTCTTCGCTGTGACATGAGACAGTGACCCGACCACCTACCCCATGGCTGGGGTAAGTTGAGGGCCCTCACCTCGGGGACTCCAGGGGCCTTTTCTGGTAACAGGTAGACTCCAGACCCATAGCCCCAGAGCACACTCACCCACTTGAGTGAAGCAGCTTCCTCCCTGAGCCTGCAAGCTCCAATTTCCATGGAAAAAGACAACTTCTAATTTTTCCTTTCAGATTTTGATCAGCACCGAAGAAGCTGGATCTGTTAAATGTATCTTGGTGGGAAATGCATCTTGGGGAAATCACAGAACCTAGTTTTATTTAGTGTAATAGAGCCTCTTATTGCTTTCAATATGTAGTATTATTCAACTGCTTTGTATATTTGTTTTCAGTTTTTAT
This sequence comes from Capromys pilorides, assembly GCA_004027915.1. Classification (NCBI taxonomy): domain Eukaryota; kingdom Metazoa; phylum Chordata; class Mammalia; order Rodentia; family Capromyidae; genus Capromys; species Capromys pilorides. Next base: position 24,089 of record PVKN010002134.1, read on the forward strand.
TTTGACATACACTTTAATTACAGCCGTTACAGTAAAGTATCATAATTAAATGAAACTAAACTAAAATAAAATAAAACAAACAACCCCGCTAGAACTGAAACGCTCCAGCATCCCCAGTAGGTTTAGTCTCCGCCTTAACGAAACAGGGACTACAACTCCCAGCATGTCGCAGGCACTCCCTACCTTGCTTACGCCCCCACCAAGCAGCTCGGACTACAACTCCCAGCATGTCCTGGGACCCCACACTGTGTCCTAGGTCCGGGAAGTCCGGTGGCACGTACTCACGGCTCCGGGTGGACACTCCTTGGGGAAAGAGGGGTTGCTGCTCTGGAGTGGGTGGGGAGACCGGTGCTGCCTCCACCATGTTCCGCGCAGTGGCCCGGGCCACTACTCTAGGACCTGGGACACTCTGGGCTCGGTGGTCTGGGAGCCGGGCGGGGGTCCTTGCCCACGTGGTGGACCTGCGCAGTGACACAGTGACTAGACCTGGGCCAGCCATGAGCCGCGCCATGGCCGAGGCGGTCGTGGGGGACGATGACTACGGCGAGGACCCGACGGTCCGTGGTGAGCCCAATATACGGTCCTGGGCTGGGGTCGTCCTGGCGACCCAGGGCGCTGTCCGTGGTGCTGGTTAGAGGGTGACTAGGACGAGGTGGTGTGCAGCTGGCATTCAGAGAGCCTCTGTCTCAGGCCAGGCTTTACATTCTGTTTTCATTCTCACCCAAAACTTATCAGAAATGCGGACACCCAGCCACTCCCACCAGATCGTAAATATGTCACTACAACAGGGCCAAGGAAGTGTTTGTGTTGACGGCAGTGGGTGGAGGATGTTTTATGGACCAGAGGGTAGGGAGAGGCTCATGGTTCACAGAGGAGGTCCTGAAGAATAATAGCAGTGCCCAGCCTGTGGGCATGGGGAGCTCCAGAAGTAAAAGGATACAGGAAGAGAATGTGGCTGAAGTGTAGTGTGCGCAGGGCACCTTTATCAAAAACAGGAAGTGGGGAGTGGGCAGAGGTCAGATCACACTAACCTTCAACGTTATGTCATGGACTCTGTTTGATGCCACAGCCAGAGAGGGGAGTCACCATAGACTTTAAATCAGGAGCCCCACTTGTCCTCCAGATGCACCTTTAGTGTTCCGTCCATCTCCCCAAGGCTCCCCTTCTGAGGGGGAGCGGAAGTCAGCAGCAAAACCACAGCCCCACCTGGCAGGGCTGGTGGGAAAGGAAGTGCAACAGGTGTGGGTCTCGATGGCATGAGGGGTTCAAACCACAAGAAAGTTTAGTGGCCTGGTGCAGGGTGATCTTTGGCCCAGGAGGAGGTAGGGTGCAGAGGGTTGACTGAGGGACTTGGGAACCCGGATTTGTGGTTACCAACAGACTGCACTGACAGACTGCTGGAGGCAGAGCTCAGCAGCACAAGCATCTGCCTGGCAAGCACATAGTTCTGAGTTCAATTCCCAGCATCTAAGTAGACTGGAGATCCAGCCCTGCCCAGTGGCCACTCAGGTGGGGCACAGCCTCTTCTAGGGTACTCCTCTAAAAGACACCCTGAACCATGTCATGAGCATGGCCAGCCTGCAGCTGCTCTGACTGTAATTGTTCATAAATCCTTCCCTGGTCCACCCCTCTCTCTTCCCAGAGCTACAGGAAAAGACTGCAGAGCTTCTCGGGGTGGAGCAGACTCTGTTTGTGCCCACCAACACTATGGCCAACCTCATCTCCGGTGAGTTCAGTGCCCCCCCACCTCACCCCCCATCCTGCAGGCACCCTCTGTTCCTCCTCAGCCATTTATGGGTGGCATTTCTGGACCTTTGTTGAGTCTGCCTGCCCCCACCTGGCAGGAGATGGGTGAATGAGGTCAGTAGGTTTCTGCTGCTCCCTAGCTCCTCCTTGGGGTGCCCTCAGCACACGGCCTTGGCTTCACATCCCCATCGGGCCACCCTGTGAAGTCCTTCTGCCTCACCTTGTCTGCCAGCACCACTCAGTTCCCACCAGAGCCTTGCTGTGGCTGGTGTCCTGGGCTGCCTGTCCACAGGGAGTGGCTCTGTGGCTGGCATCTTCCTGCAGGTGGTGATCTCCAAATGGGGCCACAGCCTGTGGCCAACCTACAGTTATATATTTAGGGTGATGGTTTTCTAGAATGTGGTGTTAAGATGTCTTGAAGGAGCAGTTTCTTAATTGGTATAAGAGACTCAGGAGCTTGCTGCGGCCCTGCAGCTCGCCTTAGCCAAGCTGAGCAGGGCAGATGGGCGATGTGAAATCAATGCCAAGTCCTGCCCTCCTCTTGTCTGTCTTAGTGATGGCTCACTGCCGGCGTCGGGGCTCCCAGCTCCTCCTTGGGCAGGAGTGCCACCTCCAGGTCTATGAGCAGGGTGGGGTGGCTCAGGTAAGAACCAGGTATTGCTCCCCTGGGGCTCAGGGCAACCTCTAGCCCACATAGGGTGCTCAAGTGAGAACCTGCTTCCCAGGTGCCAGCTAGGACCCACAGATGGGGGAAAGAGAGCCACGCGGAAGCTGCTCAGGGAGGTGGGAGGGACAGTGGCTCTCAGATTTACCTCTTGGAGGCAGCAGTGGCCCAGGCTGGCTCTAGGGATACAGGACAGTTGTTTCTGCCTGGTACTTGGTGTCTTGGTCCTCTGCTGTCCCCTAGTGGGCGCTCAGAACACTGACACTGAGAATGGGAAGCCTGAACACAGCCTGACAAGTGTCAACAGAAAAGGGGTCCAGGCGGATCCTGCTCATCTAGGGCATCACATCTGGAGGGACAGGGAAAGGGCTAAGGCCCAGAGCTGGGGAAAATCAGCCACAGCATCAGGGATCTGGCTCCCTACTCCAGACAACCCTCTGTCCCACCAGGAGGTGCTGCTGGACCCCTGGGCCCACCTGACCCCTCCTCTTGCTCCACCTGCAGCTTGCTGGGGTGCTCTCCCACCCACTTCCAGACCTGCCGCATGGCATGCTGGACCTGACTGAGCTGGAGAAGGTGCTCGCTCGGGGCCATGGGAGCCCCTACCACCCGGTCTGTGAGCTCGTGTGGCTGGAGAACACACACAGCAGCTCCGGAGGCCGGGTCCTGCCCATGGACTACCTCCAACAGGTAGGCCTGCTCCCTACCACTCCGCACTGCCAGCCCGCTGCTGCCTTCCTCTGTGCTCAAGCCCCCACCTGAGATAGCTGATCTCTGTCATGCCCTGTGTCACCCCTCAATGACCAGACTGACCCAAAGCTGTGAAGGTACAGAGGGAATAACCGCTCTTATTGAGGACCCCAAGTCCCTAGGCTTGCCCAAGGGCAGAGGTGTCACATGTGTTCTCACAGCCTGCCACCAAGAGCATGGTCATTGCACCACGGCCGTGGGGAGGCTGCGAGGTGTCACAGAATGCACAACAGAGAAGGGTTGTGGATGAGCCCTGCAAGAGAGCTTGCCTAGCCAGAACCGTGCGTGCACGGGTGTATGCACACCCACACAGAGGAGTTAAAATGTTTGCCACTGGCCTCTTCCACCGAATATAGCACTGAGGCTCAGGCTGGGCCACATGACTGCTCAGGTCCCACATACCCGGGAGTTTGTCGCCAAACCTGGCTCCTGACTCCATACTGTTCATGAGTCCTCCAAAAGCCACACTCAGGAGCCTCGTGGAGACCCACCCTCCTCAGGGCTGTCCCCTCTGACCTCTGCCTGCCCTCCATCCCAGGTGCACCTTCTGGCCAAGACCTATGGGGCCCGCGTCCACCTGGATGGGGCCCGGCTGATGAATGCAGCAGTGGCTCTACGTGTGCCCCCTGCCCGCATCGTGGAGCATTGTGACTCTGTGTCTTTGTGTTTCTCCAAGGTGGGGACAGGCCTGGGCTTGCTTTCCAGGGCCAAGTGGGGTGGGGGCACCCTCTAGGAGGTAGAGTTGGGTTCTGTGGGCTCCAGGTATAATAGCAGCTGCCCCTACGCATCCAGGGACAGGATGCTAGAAATGGGGCAGCAAGAGTTTCTCGTCTTCCTCAGGGCCTGGGTGCTCCAGTCGGTGCCATAGTTGGGGGGCCCAAGGACTTCATTGAAGAAGCGTGGCGTTTCCGGAAAGCCCTAGGCGGAGGCATGCACCAGTCTGGGGTGCTGGCTGCAGCAGCCCTGCTGGGTCTGGCTGGTGCAGAGGAGGCCCTGCTGCAGGACCATGGGAATGCCCAGAGATTCGCCAAAGGTGCTGCACTGCCCTCACCCTTACTTCCTTTTGCTCCCCAACTTGCGCTTAGGGGGGTCCTCTGCAACAGTGTCCAGATCCCCATGAGTCTGTTCTTGAAGCCTCTAGGATGTTGAGGTTAGCACTGAGTCTGCAGATGGGACCCAGGTCTACCTGCCTCCCAGACCCCATTCCATGCAGGGCCTGGCGCCACCAAGCACTAGTAGAGTCAGGAACTGGGGTCCTGTGAGGAACCCAGCGGTATATGTAACCTGAGTGTGGCTCTTTCATCCATCGATTGAATCCTCACAAGAACCTCTTCACTGATGAGGAAATGGAGGCCCAAGGCTAAAATAGCAGTGGAACCTGTGTGATCCCAGAGGCCATGTCAGGACTCAGGGCCGTTCTCTCTTGTACTGGCTGCTTTCCCCAAGTGATAGTTCCAGGGAGCGGGGACCATAGCAGGGGTCTGGTATTGGGCTGCACTCACTACAGGACCTGGCCTAGGTCTCCAGGAGCTGGCATCACCCTTCTGCTTCGTGGACCCTGCCACTGTGGAGACCAACATGGTGCTGGTGAGGGTGAGTGGGCTGTCACCCTCGGAGCTGTGCCAGCGCCTGCAGACTGTGAGCCCTGACGAGGTGGCACAGATCGGCCATGCTGTGCAGGTGCTGCTCTTTCCCTGGACAGAGCAGTCGGTGCGCGCCGTGTGGCACCGTGGCATCTCCGCCCAGGACACTGACCTGGCACTGAGGAAGTGGGAGTTCGTGCTGAGGCAGCTGGAGCCCTGAGGATAGGGTGACCAGGAACCCCATTCCCTGGATGGGACTGAAACAAAACGTGTTCTAAGCCCCTGGCCCAGTAACCTGCCAGAAGCAAAGGCCAACCTTTGCGGGGAAGTGACACCATCCAAAGCCTCAGGTTTCTCTACAGTGACTCAGAGGATGTCTCCACTCCTTCAGAAATAACCAGGCCTAGGGTCAGACAAGACGTGACCAGAAATCAAGAGGAAAAACCAGGCAAACAGACCGGTAGGTGATCAGCATAACAGAGTGATTAGATATGGGCTTTAAAATAAAATAAGGCAAGATAAAAAAAATTAACAGAAAACTTGAAAATGTAGGATGACTCATTGGAAATTCTAGAAATGAAAGGCAGGGCCAGGCATATAGCTCAGTGACATAAGTGCCTGCCTGCCAAGCGCAAGGTCCCACATTCAATCTCCGGTACTGCAGAAAAAGAAATGAAAGGCATAGTAAATTAAGATCTCATTGAACAGGTTTGATAGCAGAAGAGACGCAGCTGAAGAGAGAATTAGTGAAGAGGGCAGTAAGTCTGGAGAAGCTGCAGCTACATCTGGATTAAACAGATCCAAAGCTGATATTTGAATGGAGTAATCAAACTGATGGTAACTTCCTGGTGGACTGATCAAAAACTAGAGAGGGGGCCGGTGAGATGGCTCGCTCCGTGGTCTAAAGCGCCTGCTTAGGAAAGCTTAGGCAACAGCAGGGACCGTGGTTCGATCCCCAGCACCACATGCTGCGCCAGCCCCACCCCCAGGGCAGGCTGAGCCAGCCCTAATACAAAAAAAAACAGAGAGGTACAGATCATTGCTTCATATGTGTATGTTTGGTTTTTGTTGTTATTGTTTTAAGGCAGAGTCTTGAGATGTAGTTCAGGCTGGCCTTGAACTCATGGTGGTGATCCTCCTGCCTCAGCCTCCCAAGTACTAGGATTACAGGCATGTGCTACCACACCCTGCTGATTTTATAGATTGTTTTTAATGATAGAAAAGAATAAACATTGCCTATATTTTTATCATTGTGGAATAATCAGCATTAATATTTGTGTATCTTTCATTCTGGATATGTATGTAGGTAAATGAATCTGTGTGTGTGTGTGTGTGTGTGTGTGTGTGTGTGTTTTAAAGAGAGAGATCCGTGTTAGCTTTTTATCACCATAACAATTACAGCAGGTGGGGCTGAGGAGATAACTCAGCAAAATAAGCACTTGCCTGACAAGCGCAAGGGCCTGAGTTCAATCCCCGGTTCCGAAAAAAAAAAATACAAGTAAATTTCAAAGACAAAAAGTTAACTGTGGCTTCCAGTTGTAGAGGTCTTAGTCTATGGCCAGTCAGCCCTGGCAGACCTTCGGGGGACACCTAAGATTCACCTGCAGGAACCCAGGGCAGCCTGACTTTCTCAGGAATAGTGGCTTCAGCTTAAGTGTGCCACGTTGAGGTCCAATGGAGGTGGTTAGGCAACAGCTGCAGACAGCCAGAAGCTCAGGAGTGGGAGACCAAAGTGTGGTGACATCTTGGGCCACCATGAGTGTGACAGGGGAAAAGTGGGGCCCTGTGGTGGAGGACCTTCCCACTCTCCTCTGCTCCTAAGAATCCTCATCTGCACTCTGGAGATCCAGAACTGGGGCTCCCCTGGCCTCCAGAACTGCTCTCAGGCGCTCAGCGAGCTGATCACTCGGCACCTTTTCCCCTGTCACCCCCATCTGCTGAGCTGCTCTGTCTGCGACCTACGCTAGCAGACATGCATTGGATTCGTTATCCATTGCTGGGTCACAGATTCTCTCAAACAGCAGCAGCACCTTAACATGACAAACATTGGTAGTTCTCTTGGCCAAGGGCCAAGGAGTGACTCGGTGGAATTCTGGCAGTCTCTGCTGAGGCTGCAGACCAGCTAGTCCGGGCCATCAGGCTACTGCCTTCCACAGTGGCCCACACACACAGCAGGCCTGCTGGGCTGGTTGCAGGTGGAGGCCTCAGTAGCTGTCCCTGTGGGCATAGTCACTGCCCTGCCTTCCAGGTCAGCAACTGAGAGGCTGAAGCAAGAGCTTCCAGGACACCCAGGCCAGCCCCAACTCAGTATACCCGGACACCACAGTAACTGTACTAAAGCTGGCTCCTGTGGCTAGATAGGGTCTGAGCCCAGAGAGGCCCTGGCCGTGCTGTTCAGGTCCTGGTGGGGCACAGATGGTACCAAAGGCAATGACCAGAGCCAGCCCACAGAGGGATATAGAGGGGGGCAGGCAAGGGGGCAGAGCTGGGGCATCACGGGAGATGCTTGGATAGGGGGGCCCTGTCCTTGGGGAGTGGCCAGCCCACAGGGCTGGCTCTATTGTGTTCTAGAATGAGTGATTACGCCCTCCCCGCCTTTCTCCTCTTGCCGTGAGTCACATGGCACTGGCATATGTTCTCAGCAGCCTTGAAGCAGGTATTGGCTTTGCCCTGAGCAGCACTCGCCTGCTTTCATCCACAAAGCTGGGCCACCCACTCAACATGAAATAGCGTGAGACCTTCAGGCCATCTGCTGTGGTCAGCGGCTCACAGAGAGGCCAAGTCCTCTGGGTGGGGGGGGTGCACACACACGTGCCCATGAGCAGAGGTGAGACTGGAGGTCTCCACAGCCACTGGTGTGTCCTTCACTGTGTGTGCCACTGTGTTCCCCAGTGTCCCACCCCACAGCCCAACCTCAGCACTAGTCAGAGGGGCCTGGAGCTAAACTGTCACCCCAACCCTGCTTCTGTGAACACACAAAAGCCTCCTCAGCAGATGCTGAGAGGACGGCAGGGGAGAGGCCTCCACACTGTTCCGCTCAAGCTAAGAGGGCTGCCTACACACAGAGGCCATCTGCGAGGGCTGAGCTCACCCACAATGCACAGTTGGTGACGGTTTGTTTCCCCTGTAGTGTTTGTAAGGTATGGGCATGTATTACCTGTTTTGAGAAATTCAAAGAGAAAAACAACAGGCTTATACTGTACATGGCATAAGTGGATTTATTTAAGAGCACATTGCACAACTTTCCTGTATGGGGGTGGGGATGTGCCTCAACTGCACAGTACCTGCCTGACAAACATAAGGTCCTGAGTTTGATTCCTAGTGAAACAAGAAAAAAAATCCTGCTTGGAATGGAAAAAGGGAGCCCCCCTGAGCCCCAGCTCTGTCCTCTGTAGGTCCTGCCAAAACTGCGTCACCTCCACCTTGTGCCCTCAGAAGCTTCCTGTGACCACAGAAGCAATGAAAGGAGGGGGTGGGAAGACCCTCAAGGGGTGCCATTTCGCCAGGGAATATCCCTAAACTAAGGAAGGATCCACACCTGGAATGGGGCTGTTGGGCTCACAGGTGCTACACAGCCCCTGGGCCCTCTTTCCTTGTCTCATAGTGACCTAACTGACATCAAATGGGCTGCCCCAGCCCAAGTGGCAAAGGACAGCGTAGCAGGCCCACCCTATTCTCCCAGGTCTCGCTCTTTGACCGGCCGTGGGCTGGGCTTCTGCCTCCTGCTCCAGAAGTCTGCAGCTGAGTCTGGGATGGCGGTGCATATGTAATCCCAGCACTCAGAAGTCTGTGGCAGGAGGACTGTGGACGCAGAGCCAGCCTGTGCTACATAATTAGTTCAAGGCCAACCTGACTCTGTCTCAAAAAAATGTCTGCCGCCAAAACTCCAGGCCCAGCCTCAGAAGTTCTTTTCCCAGCCACCCCATACAGGTGAGGCACGGCCCCAAAGCACTCTCAGATACCCATAGGGGGCAGATCTGGGGCCAGCAGGGGCATGGCCACACCAAGACAATGACAAACAAGAGCACAGTTACCACTTGCCTGGAAGCAGCAGGGAGAGGGACCTATCTGGCTGCAAACAGAGAGCGGACCCTCTCTGTGTCTACAAATGTAAGAGACCTCTTTCCTGCCACTGTCCCTGCCATGGGGAATGGATAGACAGAGGCCTAGGGGCCCCCACCAGCAGCCTGCAAGGGCATCTGGCTCTTCCCTAAAGGGTGCCTAGGTGTGACCTGGCCTCAGCATGCCCTCTGTTATGGGGTGAGTGACAACCACATGCAGGACTGTGGGGCTAGCAAGGAGGGGAGTACAGTGAGCCCTGTCCCCCTGGACTGTCCCAGGTTCCTAGGAATGGAGCACAGCAGGACTGATGAGGGTGGTGCACTTACACCCTCAAGAGCCCAGGGCGCCCTGAGCACCCAGGAACTGGAGATGCCTCACCAACTTTGGCCAAGAATCCAGTGACCTGCGCAGTATCCCCCCCAGGCTCAAGGATGACCCAGCCAGGATGACCAGTGGCCTTCAGGCTTATGGGGTGGGGGACCCAGCAGCTCTCCCAATCTGCTATCCTGGGACTCAGATGACCACAGAGTGGGGGGCTCCAGGGCGCCGGCTCAGGCTGAGGGTGTGGGCGGCGGTGAGCAGGAGGGCACCGCTGAGCGCCTCCAGTGTGCAGGAGCCCCAGGCCAGGGCGGCAGACCAGCCAAAGCTGATGCGCACACCCTGCACGCGCTGGGCGCCATACTGGCGGGTTGTCTCTGCCAAGGCCAGGTGCGAGTAGCTGATGTACACGCTGACCCCTGCGAGGGTCAGGGCACCTGGAAGAGAGGGGGCAAGGAAGCCACTTGCAGGGGTCCTGCACACAGAACCTTGGGGTCCCCACATGTTTGGGGCCTGACAGGCACCTTCCCCCCCAACCCCCTACCCCCATGCCCTCTCCTGGTCAGCTTTGATGACCCTCACTCTGGCCCTTCCAGTCACCTCCTTGTCCCTGGGGTCAGGAGGGTGGGAGGAGCCAATCCTGAGGTGGTGAACTCTGAGGTTTGGGGAGCTCAATCTACAGCCCCCCTCCCCCTGCAGACAATTCCAGCACCCAGTCAGGCAGCAGCAGAAGCAATGGGCTGAATTTGGGGAATGATGTGAGGCCACAGAGGATGGGAGAGGCCAGGATGGGGGCGACAGCCTACCTAGGACCACCTCAGCCTCAGGACTCCCCTGAGAGGAGGCACAGAGGCAGGCGGCATGGCCTCTCCTGCAGGGTCAGGGCTGCCCCCGCCAAATCCTCCAAATTCCAGCTGCTGAACAGGAGGGTGCAGACTAAACTCCTAACCTGGGAGCACCTTGCACCTCCCCCAACTGCTCTGGGGAATGGGGACCCAGGCTAAGCTTTTGGCAACCTCTCCCCGACTTCAGACCTCCTGAAATACATCTCCAGGGCTGGGTCTGCGGCCTGCTGGACAACCACAGAGGAACGTGTCCCTCCAGCCCCTCGGCCCGCATCGGAGCCTCCTATCCCAGCACATTGCAGAGGCTTCCTGTCACCACAAGCTTTCCAACTCTATTACTCCTCCTGCTGGCTCCCCAAGGTCATTGTAAGTGGATTTTGAACACTTGCGGTCTCCCAGGTCATAGCTGGCACTGAGGACTCCAGACTTCATGCCCTAGAGGACACCTGATGTCTTGCGGGTCTCACTGGTTTGTGATCATATCCAAGGCTACAAGTTCCTCCCTCTCTCGGCTCGCAGGCCAGCCTGTCCCCTCCTCCCCGAGGTCTCCCAAAGAGCCCAGCATTGCCTGGGGATGGAAACAGCGCGGACCAAGAGGAGGCCCCAGCCCCAGTGGGATGGGGCCCCAGTGCCCCAGTGCCATGAGACTGGAACTGTTGTGAGACATGGACCCAGCTCAGACCTGGCCCCACATGACAAGGGCCACTGGAGCTGACCCCAGCCCACCCAGGGAAAGGATAAGGAATTTGGGGCTATGGCAGACAGCACCACTGGGCTGTGGGGGAACAAGCTCCCTTCTGACTTTGGAGAACTTGGATCTCTCAGGGACTTTGACTTCTCACCTGTAAGCAGCACTGTAGGGCCCTTGGAGATACTCAGGCCAGCATGGCACACAGTGAGCCACCACACCATGCAGGTCACCATTTGGACCCCAGCAGGGGACACTGCCGAGGACTCTAATGCCCCTCCTCCCACTGCCACTGCCTGGCCCTAAGTTGTCTGTGCCAGTGCCTGCCCCTGCTTCCACACCTCCCTCAGGACTACTTGGGAACAAGAGAAGAGGGACTAAAGGCTGAGCACACTGCCCTCAGGGCCATCTGGCCAACAGAGCAGGTTCTGGACTCACTATGAGATCCTCCGGCTTCCTAGGCTGTGAAGTTCCAGCCTGGCACACTTGTATTCAGGCCCAGCCAGAGGCTCAGCCTGGGGACCCAGGGTGCCTCTGTCCCCATGTGGTATTTCTGGGCTGGGGAGATAGCTCAATAGAATAAGAGCCTGTATAGCAAGCACAGGGTCCTGAGTTCAATCCCCGTACCACAAAAATAAATAAACCCATGTGGTACTTCTGTCCCCAGGGTACCCCTCTCCCAAGGGGGACCCTATCTAGCCCCAGAAACCCAGGTTCAGTATAGCCCAAGGGGAGCACAGTGTAGGGGGCAGGGGCACAGGAGGTCCCACTCCCAGCACACCATCCCCATTCCAGACTCACCCCCCAGCAAGAAGTAGCAGCCGGTGAGGAGCAGCAGAGGGACGCTCTGGGTCAGGGAGCTGAGCAGGCCACAGACCCAGCCGCACACAATGAGAACCAAGCTCAGGGGCAGGACCACCATGATGGCACGGTGCAGTGCTGCGGAAGAGGCGGCTCAGGTGCAGGTGGACAGGACCCCTGCCCCCAGGAGGGTGGAAGTGAGCCTGCTGTTCCTCCTGCTCAGGCCAAGCGGAGTGAGGGGTTGATGATGCCCTGTCTCCATGGTAATCACCAGACCCACCCAGGGGTCACCTTGGGCGCTGGCCTAGGCTTCACAAGAGAGGGTGAGAAGTTCCCTGGGCCGCCCACCCCCACCCCACCCACAGGCTGCTCAAGGACAGCAGTCACATGCCCACCACGGGAGATGGCAACAACAAAGGTGGGCTATTACTATTGAAGGGGAAGCTGAAGCACAGGCTAGCAGAATAGGCTGAGAATCAGTGGAGCACCTGTGATCAGGACCCAACAGCAGAGCACAGAAGAGCTACAGGTAGACATGTCCTCTGAGGACTGCAGGGCCATAGGAAGTGCTTCTCAGGGCCTGGGGGGCGGGGGTGGTTTCAGGTCCCAGTCCTGCCTGAAGCATCAGGAAGGCTGTGGAGGTGACACTTCCCCAGGACTCACAGAGGAGGTGCTGCACCGAAGGGGAGGCGTCCAGGCCCTCACTGGCGAAAGGGTCAATCAAAGGGACACAGCTGCTCTGTCCTGGGGAGGCAAAGTACAGTGCAGAGGCTGAATACCAGGGTCCCCAGCAGACCCAAGAGCCACAGAGGCACACTGAAGTCATGGGGCCCACAGGCTCAGGCCCTGAATGGTATCAGAGGCCCAAGGCCACTCATTTGATTTGTTTTCATGGACAGGCCCTATCTACATGGAGGTGTGTTTGAAATCTCAGACACTCAGGAGGCCCCCAGGAATACTCTGGGGTCCCTATAACACACGGTCCTAGGGAGGCCGATCTTGGCCTTTGGGGAGAAAAGGTGGACAAAATGGGGCTGGAAGGCTCAGCCCAGGACCCTTCTCAACTCCCATTGTGTGGGCTTTCAGATTCACATCCACACACACTCATGTATGTACGTGTGTGCACACGTAACAGAAGATGTTGGTGAATGAACAGGCAGCCAAGTCCTTGCACTACTGCACACTCACTAATGCACAGGGCATTCAGTCACATGCTTATACTCACACACACACACACACACACACACACATCAGCCTGTGCTCACACACTCCACACTCATACGCCTACACACACCTTCTCACGCAGACTCACATTCCACACACTCTCACGCAGCTTGTGATGGCCCCAGCAGGTGGAGAGGAAGCGGGGAGGTCATCAGCATAAACAGCTTCTAGTTACCTGGATGAAGGTCAGGGCTCAGCCTCTGCATCTGGGCGTCCCTGACTGACACTGTCCACTTCAGCCCCACAGTGCCCCCTACTCCCTCTGGCTGCTACTGGGCAGCACCAAAGCAGGAACAGCGACAGCCCCCACCCCAGGAGGGTTGGTCGACCCTGTTCCCCTGGGGGTCTGCTTTTCCCTCCTGAGGTTGGGCTTTGGAGGGTGCGGAGTGAGGAATGAGGACCCCAGCTACCTACTGTGAGTAACTCTGGGAGGTGCTGTCTGATTCTACACAAGGCTGGAGCTTTGGCTGTGGGGAGTGGGGGATGGGGGTAAGCTTGGAAAGGGGTGCACTGGGGAAGGGACCGAGGCCCAAGGGCGAGACAGGACCGACCCGGATTCAGAGAGGAGGGGCCGGGGTTGGGAGCAGGGCAGGGACGAAGGGCGGAGGCGCAGAGCGCCAGGCTCCTATCCCTTCCCTCACCTTCACAGGTGCGCCAGAGCCCGGAGTGCGAGGACAGCTGCTCTGCACCGCCGCTGCGCTCGCCGCCGGCGTCCGCCACCTCCAGGATGTACCAGTAGTCGCTGGCAACCGCGGCGGCCAGCAGCGCGAAGCTCAGTAGAGCGCCCAGGGCGGCGGCCAGGAGCAACACGCCCAGCCGGGCCATGCCAAGGGCGACCCGGGCCCCGCAGAGACAGAGGGAAGTCTGCGGGCGCGGGTTTCTGAGAGGGAGCTGGGGAGAGGGTCAGGGGAGTGGGGGGATCTGGGGGAGCCGGGAGGTGAGGGCCGGAGGGGCTGGAGGGTGCAGCAGAGTGGGAATGGGTTCTAGGGGGCCGGGGATGTGCAGGCAGCAAGCTCAGGAAAGCCCGGCTAGACCGGAGATTAGGCAGTGGAGAGCCGTGAGAGTGGCTCGGCTCTGGCTCCTTGGAGTAAGACAGCCGACTCACGGAGGAGGGGGCGTCTTGAGAGCCTGAGTCGGGGCAGCGGAGGGCAGTGGCAGAGCCCGGGGCCAGAGCAGGGGTGGTGCGCCGCTGGAGGCTCTTCGGCGCACGTCTCCTGATTTCTGCGCAGGGCTGGACACGCAGTGCCCTCGGGCTCGCAGGCAAATTGATGCCATCTAAGAAAGGAAGAAAGAAGTCTCGAACCCTCAGGTACCAGAGGAGCTGCAGCCCTAGATTCAAATCCTGAGGTCCTCAGAACTGGTCACAGATTGCTGGGTAGTTCCTAATCCTCCTAAACCTCTGCTTTTGTGCAGTTTGAGAGGAGCTTAAGAGAACAGTAAAGGAAGAACTGAAACTGACCCCAAGAGGGAAACCTCCCAGGATCTGATTTTTTTTTTTTTTTAACCACGGATCAAACTCAGGACCTTGTGCTTGCCAAGCAGGCGCTATGTCACTGAGCCATCTCACCGGCCAGGATCCTGGTCTTGATCAGTACTGAGACCAATCAGATGAGCTCAGTGGCCTGTTATGGGAGTGGGCTAAGAAGGAAAGGTAGGTACTTCAGGTTGGGTTTTTTTTTTCCTTGGTACTGGGGATTGAACCAGGGTGCTCTAACACTAAGCAGCATCCAGCCCTTTGATTTTGAGACAGGGATACTAAATTGCCCAGGCTGGCCTTGAATTTGCCTTCCTCCTGTCTCCACCTCTGAGTAGCTGAGATCACAAGGGTACAGTACCACATCTGGCCCCATTATTTCATAATTACAAATGCGACATGTGGCATGCCGGCGTAGCTACCCAGCCTCTCAGCAAGCATGCATAAAGCAGCCTGGAGGCCTCTGTTGGGAGCATGTACCTTTGAGGAACCGTGCTTGGCCTGTGCCATGGATGAGGTCAGGCCATGCTGGGCACCACAGCCCGGAGGGTCCTCAGAGTCGGTGCCCTGTCCGAGCAGTCTGCATCCTCAGACTATGGTCCTCATCGCGGAAGCTTCCTGACTTTGCAGCTGACCCGGACCTCTCAGAGAATGTGTTCATTTGGGCCATTTTTTCTCTGCTAGGCTCTCATAGGTTTGAGGAACATGATACTTAAGTAAAAGCAATCCTAAGTTATTGAAACAGTATTTCAAGAGAATGGAGACAGAACAGCACAGAGCTATGCGGGTATTTTGTAGGCTGTTCATCTTTCTGCACACTGCACCAAAGGCTGTTTCCCAGCTGTGTCAGTGGAGGTGCCCACTGTGCCTGATTGTGTCCCTGAGCTGGCTCTGCCCTCCCCCTCCCCTCGCCATAGGAGCCTGTGGCAGCCAGGAGCCTAGGGAGCTGAAGGGCCCAGCCCAACTCTAATTACAGCTGGAGAACCATGAACTCTGAAAACTCAAGTTCATCCCTAGCAGTTACTCCACAATAGAGCAATATAAAAGGACCCATACTGCTTTGTTTGTTTGGGTTGAAGCCTCCTTTTGTGTATGTATAAGGTCTAAGCAGCTGAGATGAGAACCATGAGTTTGTGGCCAGTTGGAGTACATACTGAGACACCATCTCAAACAGAAGAAAACGCGTGTAAATTGGCCACATTTAGGGAAAACTAGAGGAAGTCTGTTTGGCCCCTCCAGTAAGCTTCCTGCCCTTGAGCTGAGCTGCTTTGAAAGGGCTTTGCTCTTGTTTTCTTTTGTAGTACCAAGGACTGAACCACCCAAGGGACCACACCACTGAGCTACATTTCCAGCCCTTTGTATTTTGAGGCTATTTCTACTTGAGTCCAAGTTGCCAAAGCTGGCCTTGAACTTGTCATTTTCCTACCTCAGCCTCCAAAGAGCTGCTATTACAGGTGTGTACCACTCACTGTTCTCAGCTTGAATCTCCATAGCTGCATCCGGTGCAGCTTCAGCAGGACAAGATATGGCTCTTGGAACCAGTGACTGACACATCACAGGCCACTGCTACCCACACATCTCTACAGAGGAAGGCAGGGTCACCTACTTCCTCAGGCTGCCAGGCGGGGGAGACAGCTTAATCCAAGCAGCCTGCATTCAAGCCAGGTTCCATGTTTAAGACCAGATGCACAGCTGGAGCCACTGATTGGACTGTTCTTTAGGCGGCAGGCGTTGTTCTGTGAGGGGCTGTTTGATGAATTCTGCCAGTGTGCTCCTCTTGAGATGGACCCAATTATACCCTCCCAGTCTGAAAAGGTAGTGCTTTAGCAGTGCTGTCACCCTGCTTTCATTGGGCAGCCTACCATGATGGGCAGACCCCAAGCCTTCTCGCTGGTGGGGTTTCTTCAAACTCAGTGTGGACCATCACTAAAATCAGAGGCAGAACTGGGCTTGCAGTGGGAGACATTCTAATTTTATGTGATGAAAACAAAGCTGTTGCATTCAAACCTGGGTGCTTCAAACTCACATGTAACTACTTCTGGTCAGTGGCTGAGGACAGATGGCTGGCTCCAAAGAAGGCAGACAAGCCGAAGGCCCCAGGCTGATGACACGGGCCATTGCCTCCAACACAAACACAGGTGGGACAGAGGAAGCAGCTGAAACTTCAGCTCAATTACTCTGAGCAGCTTGCCATCAGCAACATCAGAACTATTTCACTGCACTCAGCCACTGTTCTCCAACAGAAAATGAACCTCAATAAATGACCATACCCAATAGGTCAATCCATCCACTCTGGGGCTTGTGGAGCTAGTGCCTCCTGTCAGGTGCAAGGCGCTGGTCTTCCCAAAACCTAACATCCAAAAGGGTCTCTAAGTGGTAGAGGTGATAGGCTGGAACACATGCTATCTCCTTTTACACGGACAGTCAGCATCCTTTGAGACATGTGGTTGTGACAGGAGGCAATTGAATAGAGGGTGGTGGCATTCCCAGGCAGAACACAGGCCATCGAGGCTGACACAGCCAACCTGGTTCCCCATACCTGTTGGGCCTCCCAAGATAGGGAAGCAGGCAGAAAGCCCAAACACTGTGCTCTTCCCTTAGGCTGAACTGATGAACTGTGCCAGTGCAGGTGCACCCCAGGCCAGAGTGCAGCTGCAGTGCCCCGGATGTACGTGGTGCCTGTGTATCTGCCCCTGCCTCGTCCTCCTACAGAGGTGATAGTGTCCGCAGTTGCTCTCCCTGTTACCACCCAAGGCGGAGTTAATCAACCTTGGTTACTCATGCACACACCTACCTTTCTCAGGAGAAAGCTGGGCATAGTGATGCACACCTATAATTCCAGCAGGTGGGAGGCTGAGGGAGGAAGATAATTGCGAGTTCAAAGTCAGCCTGGGCCACACAGTAAATTCAAGGCCAGCTTGAGCTACTTAACGAGACCCTGACTCAAAAAGACAGTGAACTCAGCAGAGCAGATAGGTCTCTCTGGACTTTAATTTCTGGGTGTGGCACCTAACAATCTGTAGGTACTGGAAGAGATTCTGAGGGAATGAAAGGATGTCACATCATCTCTGGGGATTAGGTGGGAGCAGCCCTGAAGGCTGTTACCCCTCCCCCACATAGCCCCACCCATCCAGGATACACAAATACTGCAGGCGGAGCCCAGCAGAGACTCATGGCTCAGCTAGTTCTCTGCCAGGTTCAGATCAGGAAGTCCTTTGTAGTGGCAAGATTGGCTCAGAGCTGGCTGGCTGCCCAACTTGCCGGTTCTCAGCTTGGACCTTGGATGTCTAGGTACTGTCCTGTCATGCTGGGAGAAAAAAAGGATACCCAAACCCCAAACTGTACTATCTTCATAACTTCCTGTACCCTTTAGCAATGCTGGGGGCTCAATCCAAGGTCTCTGCTCTGAGCCACATCCTCAGCTTTTTTTTTTTTTTTTAAAGGCCCTCACTAAGTTGTTAAGTTGGCCAGGCTCAGTTTGAACTGCCTCTGCCTTCTGAAGTGCTAGGGTTAAGGGCACGCACCAAGCCTGGCTCCGGTGCATCTGTGCGCCAATCAAGTATGGAGATCACCAGATGCCTAGAGAAGGCAGCCTCAGCTCCTGTCAGTGAGGGCCTTCTGACGACTAAAGCTTTCTGGTAATGTGATCCTGGAGCTAGTCCTCCTTCCTTGGGGGTCAGGCATTTGACCTGTCATAGCCTGAGCCTGGGCAATGCCAGAGAGCCATAAAGGTCCACTTCTGGGACCAGACTGCTTAGGTTTGAATCTCAGCCTTAATGATTACTACCTATAAACTCCAGGACAAACTACCCCCAGCCTACCCCATTTCACCCTCACCACCAGTCCTGGGGACTGAACCCAGTGTTCACTAAGCTACTCCCTCAACCCACTCACTGCCTTTTGTTTGGAGATTGAACTTGAATTTACTATGTAGCCCTAGCTGGCCTTGAACTAAAGATTCTCCTGCCTTAGTCTCCAAGGTGCGGGGGATTAAGGCACGCACCACCACACCTGGCTGTTAATTGGGCACAGCCTTGCAGGGAGCCTGCAGGACACTTCCCCAGTTGGCGATGGTGGCTCAGGGCGCTATACTCCTCAGCCTGCCTGGCTGTTTTTCACAACACCATGGCCTATTTCTGGAGACAGTGGAGGGTGCTGGTTCCTAGGCTGGCCCATGGGGCTGTACCTTGCTGTCAGAACCCCGCCTGGAAGTCTGTGAGGTGGATCCCAACCTGGACCTCCTCCCATACCACCCTGACAGCCTAGGAGGGGGACACATATTTGGGAGTTGAGGCGGCTGCCCTCAGATAAAGGCCTGAGGCTTTAACTGATGTTGATTTAGCTTTCAGACACTGGTGGCATTTGAGGTTGGTGACTGCAGAAAGCAAACTTCCTGCAGACAGAACATGCACGGTCAGATTCCAGCAGGAGATGGCAGCTTCACAGCAGCTTACACAGACTAACAGATGTGGAGGCCTGTGTTGCTGCCAGGAGTGAAGGAACAGGATAGAACACTGTTGTCCTTGGCTGACTACCAAGCCAATGCACAATGGTGGTATTAAGGTACCCTGTTCTAGATGGGTATGCATTTCAAAGCTAAAGCAGCTAGGCCAGCACACAGGTGAGTGCTGGTTTGTTTTCTCAAACAAAATGCTACTGTAAGCATCTCTGTGCTCCCGTCAAGACACCGTACTCTCCCCCAGTGGGGGCTCCAGTGGCCCTTGTAAAGGAGCCCAGGCCAGCTGCTTCTCTGCCAAGATTCCCACCCCTCTGTGGCCACCACTGAAAGCCCAATGGGGGCTGCAGCCCAGTTGGAAACAAATGCCAAGAGGACCTTCAGAGGCCACCAGATGATGAAACCAAATCTGTCATCTTAGCATCAGGCTTCTTGTTGCAGCCGCCAAGCGAAGCCACAGTACTAAGCCAGTAATTTAAAAAGGACTCGGGCCACTGCACTTTTCTCGGGCAGAAACGCCAACGTGTGCCCTGATCCACTCAGCCGTTGCCTGGGCAGCAGCTCTCAACTGCACTTCTTGGCATCTCCTGCTGTCTGGCCTTGTCTCCAGAGCCAACCATAGGGTCCCCTGGTCTCCCCCAAGGGTTTAAGATGGCCTTGTGATTAACTGCAGTTTGTACTGTTCTGTGAAATAGTAATTCAAACAAAACAGGAAAAGCATTGTGTGGACAGGGTTAGTCTCAAGGCCCTGCTTCATCACACACACATAAAACTTGTGTCTATAAAAAAAAAAAAGGAAAAGAAAAGAAAAGCCAGGGGAGGTAGCATGGATGACAGATGAGGAAACTGCAGCTCTGAGCAGCCAGCCCAGGCCATGAAGCCAGCACCACGAGAAAGGGGGACTGAGCCAGGATGAGAGGGGCTCCAGCAGCCTTTTTACTATGGCCCTTCAAACCGCCTAGGCTGTACTGGGGCTGGAACACCTATAATCCCAGCACTTGGGAGGCTGAGGCAGGAGGATCGCCCTGAGTTTGAGGCCAGGGTGGGCTATATTGTGAGTTCAAGCCTAAACTGCAGTGAGATCTTGTCTCAAAAAACTAATACACCTGGGCCGTGGTGGTGCACGCCTATAATCCCAACTCTTGGGAGGCTGAGGCAGGAAGATCAGTGTGAGTTCAAGACCAGCCTGCGCTACAAAAAGTGAGCTCAAGGCCAGCCTGAACAGTATAGCAAGACCCTGTAAAAAAAAAAAAAAAGAAAGAAAAACAAAACTCAAATGTCACTAAATTTATGATCCTCTAAGATTGTAAATATTATAAACACTTATCCCAAAGAGAAAGGTCTTTTAGTCCATTGTTTAAATTCATTTATTCCATTGCCCTTTGTCAGGAAGCACACACGAAAGGCAGGTAAATTCCTGGCAGCCCGATGCACACCAGGGGGTTTACAGAATGTTGGAAATATCAAGGACAGACACAGAAGCCCCTTGCATGGGTATTCAGTCCCCACCCTACCAGGTCCAGTCTTGGGAACACTGCCTTCCTCCTCATCCACTCCTCACCCGTTAATAAGTCCAGGATTTAACAGAGCAAAAGCTACAAAGAAAAAGACACAGCCACTATGATGACCAGCAGCACCAGCTGCTCAGACAGAAGAGCTGCTGGCGCTACTTGCAAGGGAAAATGAAAATCCACTTAAATATACAACTTCAAAACTTTTGTGTTCTCCTCGCCTAATGGACAGAAGCACTGGACAGGCTGGGGAACACGTCTTGGACACAACACATCACTCCAGTAGCAGTGCCCGCAGCAAGGGGCTCACTCCATGGCGGCCAGCTGCTCCATGGCACAGCGGACTTTTGAGGCGGTTTCTTCAAATTCTTTCTGCTTGCTGTTGGTTTCCTTTGCCTAGAAATAATGGATAGACACATTTTCACGGGGGGTGGAGCCTGGCGGTACAGAACTTGCCTAGCATACACAGGGCCCTAGGTTCCATCCCTAGCACCACAAAAAGAGACTACATACAGA
>PVKN010002135.1:0-44738 GCA_004027915.1 Capromys pilorides
CAATGAAGACGAAGCCTTAGAGACAATAGTGACATCCCAATTATGATAACCACATCAATGCCCAGGGCAGCTGCTGGGCTTCTGCCCCCATCAGGAGCCACTGGGCTGGGCTCATTCCTGATGCCCAGTCATCTCAGGCGACCCAGTTTGCGCCAATTGCAGTTCAGCTAAACCAACCAACGCCGTGGCCACCAGTTCTTCGCTGGGCTGGTCCGTGCCCACCAGAGAGGGCTGCTCATGTCTCCCGGATGCATGGCATGTCTCTCGCAGAACCTCTGCAGGCTGTGAGGTCTCTGCAGCCGCCTCTCAGTTCACGCTTGCAGGCCCAGTGGAAGCTTTGCTCCGACCTGGCCACCTGGTGGTGCCGTGGCTGCTCTTCTCCTCCAGGACTCCAGGCTCCAGGCTTCAGGCTGCCTATCTCATGCAGTACCTAGCCACTTCTGGGAGAGTGCCACATAGGGACAGACTTTCTGCAGAGTGTGTGGGACATCCACTCAGGCATAGACACGCCGAGAACAGAAGCAGCTTCTTCTCATTCTGTCTCCTCAAAGGCTAGTGGCTCCCTGCCTTGTCATGGGCAGCTGTTTAATGAATGGCCCTTGGGCTAGGGAGACAGCTCAACAGTCTAAGCACCTGCCTGGCAAGCGTGAGGACCCAATTTCGATCTCTGATACTGCATGCCGTGCCAGTTCTGTGCTGAGCTGGCCACCACAACCCAGCGTGGTGGAGCACGCCTGTAATCTCAGCTCTGGGAAGGCTGAGGCAGGAGGATCACTATGAGTCTAAGCTGCATAGTGAGACCCTGTACCAAATAGATAAATAAAATTAGAAAAAAGTTTCTTTAAAAAAATAATGAATGACCCTTGAGTGTGACATTTGTGTTTGGGGTCGGTTTCCTTGGCTGCTGTGAACTCCACAAACCATGTGGCTTGAGTGAGCACTGTGTCCTGTGCCCCTGCAGTCCTCACGACATGCACTACTCCTGTGTTTGTCTCTGTCAAAGCCCAGACTTCCCCCTTTCTCGAAAGATGCCAGGAAGGGTCACTCTGAAAACCTCATCTGCACTCAGCCCTGTCCCAAATATGGTCATCTTGGGAGGTGCTGGGCTCGGGAGTCCGGCGTGTCTTTGTGGGGCATTGTTCAACCTATAGGAAGTTTCTTTGTGTTAAAGAATCCTCTTGCATTATTTGGACAGTTAGATGCAATAGCTGTGGGCTTTTATTTGTATATTCAAAAGTCTAGAATATGGGAGAAGGAATGTTGAACAGTTTATTGGGACACATTTCATGTTGAGAAATGGATAAATATGGGATGTGCTTATAAAACTGTGGAACATTAAATTAAGATTGGCCATAGTTTAGAAATTAGGTATCTATCATTTCCAAGGAACTTTATGAACAAATGTATCCAGATTCCTATCCAAATTCGTATGCCCTCTATTCCTTTGTGTACATGGATGCACACACACACACACACACACGCATGCATGCATATGCACGCACATACTCCACAGAATCAGGCCAACTATGAGATGTGTATGTTGAAACAGCACCTTGCTGATCCTGGGTGAAATCTGAACAAACCTGGTCTGGCTGATGGGCCCTTGTGGTTGCGGGGCCTCTGCAGCTCGACAGGCTGCTGTGACATGGACAGTATTTCAGCTACTGTGTCCAGGATTGTAGATGCCCTTTGTTGCCCCCTGCTTTTTTTTTTTTTTTTTTTTAAGAAAATCATTTATTTATTTATTTATTTACTTATTTGGTACAGGGCTTCGCTATGCAGCTTGGACTCATAGTGATCCTCCTGTCTCAGCCTCACCAGTGCTGGGATTACAGGCATGTGCAACCACACCTGGTTTTGGCAGCTGGCACATTACGCTTGGCATTCCAGGGCTGGCATGGCAAGTGGTACCAGGGATTGAACCCAGGCCCGTGCATTTGCCAGGCAGACACTTAGACTGCTGAGCTGTCTCCCCAGCCGGCCCCAGCTATTGAAGCAGCTGTTCTCAGGCCTGGAGAAGCTGAGTGAGGGTAAGTAGAAACGCAGTGTCCACGAAGAACTGGGAACTCTCATAAGCAGCACAGTGCTCCTGAGGCAGAAACCCTCACCACTGGGGTTCACGGCCCTTTCCCTTAAAGCTGGGTGAGTCATCCTGCAGGTTCTGGTGGCTCGACTATTTATACAGCATGGTGTTGCCAGGTGAGGGAGGCTGACAAGGTGATTCAGAAGAGCAGGGTGGCGGGCACCTTCCTAGAGAGGGCTCTACCAGCCCTGGAGGCTGGCACGAGGCCTGGGCCTCCCGGCCTATCTCTGTCATCTGCCAAGGCAACACTAGGCCCCTCAGGTCGTCTCCAGGGGCCCCCGTTTCCTCCCCTAGCAAATGCAGATGTTAGCTCAGAGCCTATGTTCTTCTGACCATCTGGCCATACAGCTGATGTATCCATCTATGGACCGCCATTTGCAAACAGTGCAAGGCCAGTCCTGAGGTCTAAAGTCAGATCAGGGTGGTATCAACTGCCTGACAGCCCCGTTCCCATTAAAGGAGGAACTAGGAATATTGTTGGTAGCCTTTGGACTACAGAGTCACTTTCAAGTTTTCTGAACCTTAGGGAAGTAGCTATTGCTGCTCAGGCCGCTCTGCAAGTCCACAGCGCAGTCACAGTTCTAAGGTTGGTCTGTCCCTGGCTGTGTAGCCCTGAGAGTGCCAGCTTGCGTACTGCTATCAGGCAAAGTCTACTTTAGATATTTACGTTTCACTAGGCAGGGCTACCCAGGGTGTGTCCTACACACCTAGCTCCAGAAAAGCAGTTCCTGATTTTTCCGCTCCCAGATGTTCCTCCCTTTCACCTGGAGGCTGTTGAGCCTGGCAGCTGTTGTCTGCATAGAAGCTGTAAAGTGCTGCTTGAGGCTGCGTCCAGGGAGGCTGCCATCATTAAAGCCATCATCTCTGGTGCTTCAGCTCGGTTGGCTGCGAGTACTCCTTTCCCATTTCACTAAAATATCCAAGGCCATTAGTCTATGTCTGAGCATGAGCTGATTGAGGAAGCGGTCTTTGTGCAGTCTGTGATGTTGTCAAAATAAATGTTCTGATAAACTAAAGGTTTCCATTACTCTGACAATACAGGGCTGGCTCGACCTCCCCTGCTTCCCTTCCAGGCTGTGCAAAGGCCCTCAGGCTCTGCTCTAACATTCATTTTTGTTGTAGAGAGGCAGAACTGTGTAATGCATGAGTAATGAGTGGATGAGGAACACATGAAGAAGGACTCACAGGCCAGACAGGCTGGCATGCATTCTTGCATGCGCTGGCAGGAGTGCTGGATGCCTGTGGCCAGGCTCTTGGCAGTGCCAGGGCAGCAGCTGCCCTTTGGCGGGAGGGACAAAGGCCAAAGCGAGATGTGGAGGAAGTAACTTGGCTTTTATTTCACCAGGTCCTTTTGTTACCAGGTTTGTTGCTGCAGCTCCCTTCCAGGTTCTAGGTTCTGAGTTCTAGGATCTAGGATCTGGGATTTAGGATCTAAGTTCTGGGTTCTAGGTTCTAGGTTCTAGGTTCTTTCTGTCCTGAACAAAGGATTGGTCAAGACAAGTACAAACAGTAGGGAGGTTTTACCTTTATTAAAGGTAGGACAAGAAAAATCTCTGCAGAGCCAGTTGGGGCCATGTAAAAGTGGGGGACTCCCAGTGCACCCTACTGTGTGAGGGTGGCCACAGTGCATAGAGACGCAGTGGCTGAGAGCTCCAGGGCAGCTGTCCCTTCTGTTCCACCCACTTCTCAGGTTGGCGTCAGGTCTGGGTCACCCTGTCCTGCTGGAGTTCTCCTGCGAATCGCACATGCAGGACTTTGGGCAGCGTTCTGTGCCTGCGTACTGCGCTTTTGTAACGAGCAGGCCGGGTCCACTCCCCAGCCAGGCTGTCACGCCCTCATGGTCTGCTTTGGCTCCTTCCTGTCGTGATCCTCCCAAGTCGCACTGGCAGCCTGGCTGTGTGACCAACCCACCACCGTCCTGGCCTCTGTCGCCACCAGTTAAGTTAGTGAAGCTGTGTTTCTGTGGTGACATGTTCCCCTGAGAGCCCCCGGCTGCTGGATTCTCTCCCTGCACACAGCTCAGTCCCTGTGTCAAGATGGACAGATGCTCTAGCTGTGTCAGCATGGTCCCAGCCCACGCGGTTGGCCTGCTGTCCTTACTCTGTATGTGTGCTTCTCCTTGTGCCCAGGATTGGGGGCTGGCGGTGCGGCTGGCAGGAACCCCTATGGCTTCATGGTGCCTGCTGTGTTGTATCAATTCTTACTCTAATTCAGGAGATGGAAAGTGTGGCCTGCTGTCATTGACCTTGCTCGTCCAAGGCCCTTGGGGGTCAGTGAACCCTTGACAGCAGGGATTGAGATGGGGCTGCTTTTCTACAATTGCTCCTCCTTTCCAGCTTTCTTTCTTTCTTTCTTTCTTTCTTTCTTTCTTTCTTTCTTTCTTTTTTTCTGTCTTTCTTTCTAAATGTATTTAGTACAGGGTCTATAGGATCTCACTACACAGATTGGACTCATAGTGATCCTCCTATTTTCAGCCTCCCAAGCGCTGGGATTATGAGCATGTGCCACCATGCCTAGTCTCTCTCTCTCTCTCTCTCTCTCTCTCTCTCTCTCTCTCTCTTTGTATTTTAGGGAAGGGGTCTGGGGTCTACATGGTATTCCAGGTCTCACTACTAGATCAGACTCATAGTGATCCTCCTGTTTACAGCCTCCCAAGCGCTGGGATTATAGGCACGTGCCACCATGCCCAGTCTCCATTGCCATCTCACTATCCCCCAGGGGTGGAGCTGGCACAGCAGGCCCGGGTATGGAGCCCCCAGCCCCGGCACCTGCTTGCAGGTGCTTTAATCCGCTGAGCTATGTGGTCAGCCCCATGCCCAGTCTTATTTGCCATCTCAGTGTGCCCCGGGACGGCACGCTGGGGATCAAACCCCAGTCCCTGCATCTGCCTAAGCAAGTGCTTTAGTCTGCTGAGCTATGTGGCTGGCCCTTCTTTTCCAGGTTTCTAAGGGATTTGCTGCTCATTATGCCTCTAAGGAAAGCAGCCGAGCTGAGTGTGGAGCTGGGCTGCAAGCTGCACATGCTCCCAGGAAACACCCTCATGGTGAGAATCCACACCCCGGTTCTTCATCCCGATGCCTGTCACTTCAGGGCAGAGGAAGAGGCCTTGTCACTTGGTTGTTCTCTTTTCCCTTCTTCACTAATAAATTTCTTTTCCTCCCCACATTTATGGGGGCTTTTGTTTTCAAGGAGATTTGCTCGATGGTCTTAATACCCAGAGAGAAGGTGTGTCCTGGGTCTCATATATATTTTCAAATTCAGATTTTTTAAATATCAAGTGGCACTATAAGGAGAATTAAAACTCTTTACATATGGACCATTCAAATGAGGCTGAAGTGTGTGGAGTCCCTGCCCTCACCGGGGCCAGGTCGCCCCCATGAGTAAAGAAGTAGGCCCCAAATATTTTGACATGGCACTCTCAAAGATACTTTCCTAACAGCATCACAATACTTCCATTATGCCTAAAAATTAATATTTCCCTCACAGAGAGACATTTTAAAGGCAGTAGGGAGAAAGCTCCAGCCATAAACATTGCCGAACATGTCGGCTCTTGCTATTGTCCCTGTATTCTCCAATTTGGCTTCGCAAGCATACTGACATTTTGTAAAAATAATCCCCTCAGTTCTTTGGAGCTTTTCTGCGGTTGGGGTAGACATGAGCTCTCCATTCATCCATCTAAGAGGAAGGCAGAAAGCTGTCCCTGGGCTGGACCTCGTGGCCTGGTCCCCAAACCGCCTCTAGCTTCATAGTCCCCAGTCACTCAGCAAATGTTTATTTAGAAAGTCATTGCGTGTCTGTCTCTGCTGGGTGCTGAAGGTTGTCAGGGGAAAGGAGACAAACAAGACGTCGGCCTCCTGGAGCTGGCGCTGGCAGGGAGCTGGCCTTCCAGGGGGGCGGGGGAGCTCCAGGCTGGCCCCTCCGATGGCCTTGGCACGAGGGCCTGGCTCCCGCGTCTGTGCCCCTGAGACTCTGGGCCAGGCTTGCTGTCCTGATTCTCAGCTGGTTTGGAGGCAGTGGAGATAAGCAATGAGCTTAGATTTGGAAAGCAGAGGAAGCTCAGCTCAGCGTGGCCGCCCCGCTAGCACCAGCACACCGCTCGGTGAGGGCGGGATGAGACCGTGGGCCGAGGCTTCGGGGCCGCGAGCCTGTCTCCTCCCCAGCTGTCTATGGAACTCTGCTTCCCTCCTCTTCCTCTGGGGCTGTGGCCGCAGCTCCAAAGTCTCTGGTTTAGATCTTGACAAATCAATAACTTTTACGGTTTCTTTTTTAAAAAATTGAAATAAAAGTGGCTCAGTTCCACAATGATGTTTGGTTTTCTGTGCGCTCCTCCGCCCCCATGAAAGAGCACGCAAGAGCCTGGACAGTGACAACCTGCTTACTGAGGAAATGGTCAGTGAGGCTTGGAGGGCCTCTTTGTACAAGTTTTGCATGGATATATATTCCTTATGGTTGTTTTGAGACAGGGTCAGGCAGGCTGGGCTTGAACGCGGGACCCTTGAGCCCCAGCCTCCCAAGTGCACCACGACGCCTGGCGCAAACACACACATTCTTAAAACAAACATGGGGATGTGACATTCCCTCTGTGCCCTCAGCAGTGTCTCCCTGCTTGCTACCCTGGGCTCCGGCCCCCTTAATAACGCTCTGCTCACCCAGGCTTTGTTTTGCAGGAACTGGGTGGAGTCTGGGTTCCAGTCGGAGCTTTGTTTTCCACTGTGCAGGGAGTTTCACGGGTCTGTTCTTTAGCTACCGCCCGCTGTGGCCATGGGGACTGTGACCGCCCACTGGGCCTGGGACTGCCCACTCCTCTAAACTTGGGAGCCCTTTCCAGGGGTGTTTGGTGGAAGAGTATGTGGTGCGTGATGGGGGCAGACCCTCCAGGGTCACTCCCCCAAGCAAGGGGGAGTGCCGAGGGTGGACTTGAGGGAATTGTTTGCTTCCTGATAAAAATCTCTAATTGCAAAAAAATCAAGCACAGAAGGCAGAAGTACATAGGCAAGCACAGAAGGCAGAAGTACATAGGCAAACACCGAAGCCATTCCAGCCCCAGCACTCTGGTGCCACCCCAAAGCCTGCTCAGAGGTCACTGATGCTAATCATTTGCCATGTGCCTTATTCTAGGCTTTTAAGAAAAAGTTTAGTGCTGGGTATGGAGGTGCACACTTGTCAGCCCAGTACTCAGGAGGGTACTTGGGCATCTGCAACGTGGGCTCCCTGCGGTCAGGGAACCCCAGGGAGGCTAGCAGAGCTAGTGCTTCTGGGAAGCCCCGCTGAGGGCCTGGATCCTTGGTTGCCTTGGTTCCCTCCATGTCATGGAGGCTCCTGCTCTGAGCCTCCTTATCCTGTACCTGGCACACCCTGCAGTCTGAGGACATGACCCTAGAGTCGCACAGGGCTGGCTGGCATCAACATGTGCGACCCTTAGCAAGTTCCTGTTTTATTGTTGGACTTATTGGTACATTGAAGGCATACGTATTGATTGCATTCACCATGGGGGGGGGGTTTCTACCTGCACAGGACACGTCTTGGCTTCTCTTTTGCTCCTGTTCCCCTCCCCTCCCTTCAACCCTTCTCCTCCCTATTTACAAAGCTTTGTCTCCCTTTTACCCTTCTTTTCTCATTTTCTTTTCCCTCTCTTCCTTGGCAAGTTCTTTTGTGTCTCTGAACTTCAGGTTCCGCAGCTAGGAAGTAGAGAAGAAACTCGATGATAGAGAGCAGCCATGAGCACGGAGCCGGCTGGTGGGCGCCCCAGTCCTGCAGGCCCAGTGAGCCCTCCAGCCTCCCTTCCTGCTTCCCAGGCTCTGTGGCAGACAAGTGTATATGACGTGGGCTCATGATCCTTAAGGGGATCTGCATGTCTACAGCCAGCAATCTTTAATTGAACCAATTAGAGCTTAGCTTGCAGAAACAGGAAGATTCCTCGGGGCTCCAGTCAGACTGCGTCTGGCTGGCTTTTTAGAAATATTTCATGAATAGTCACAATAAGTCGTGTACTGACCCCACCTTTTTTCAGAACTCTGCTGGGTCAGCCCTGTCCTCGAGGACAGGGTGGCTGCCAGGTGACCGTGATCTCAACCTCCCACCTGTCAAGCTGCATACTTAGTAATAAGGTGGGAAGTCATCGGACCAACCAGTCTAAGAGGAAAAACAGCATTACCCAGGATGCAAGGTTTCAAATCCGTGTGTCCTGACACAAGTCCTTCTGTCACCTTACTGGGAATTAGGCAAGACTGCCCCCTGCAGGAGGGCGGGGCTGTGCAGCTGTGTCACAAGGTTGCTGGACAGGGTCATGGCAGAAGAGGACACAAGAGCCCCTCCACCAGGGTAAAGGCAGACCTGGCCTATGCCGGGCACCACTTGGCCACAGAGACCAGGCTGGGTATCCACCCCTCTGCCACTGCAAGCGGGTACCCAGAGGGGGACCTGCTCCGTACGTTCTGTTGTCACCGTTGTTTCCTCCAGGTGTATGGATTCACTGTGCTTTTTCTCTGTTCCTACCCTTTCAGCCACCGGAACTAAGCAATGGAGAATCGACCAGAAAACTTCCTCAGGGCGTGGTTTATGGTGTGGTTCGAAGATCCGATCAGAACCAGCAGAAGGAAATGGTGGTGTACGGCTGGTCGACCAGTCAGCTGAAAGAAGAGATGAACTACATCAAAGATGTGAGCTGTTGTGGAGTTGCACATTTCTGGCTTAGGCTTCTTTGCAGCACGGAGAGGGTGGCGCCCGAGGCGCTGATGTGGCATTACTAGGCCTTTTGGAGGAATTCTTAGCGCTCTTTTAGATGGAGATGTTTCTAGGAACCTGCATGGGACTGTTGAGAATACAGGTGCAGGTCTGCAGCAAGGTGCAAGTTGGACCCCGGCGAGATGGGCATTGCTAAGCGGGGATCCCAGGGCACCAGCGGCTGCCTCTTCTGTGTGGCAAGAGGCTCTTAGTGGCTTTGCTTTCCACTGGATGCAGCTATGCTTAAGAGCTCTTGGCTGTAAGGAAGCCAGATCCGAAAGAAATTGATCTCCTATGGCATTGCGTCTGGAGAAGTGCGCTTCCAGGCAGAGTATGTCCAGGCTCCAATTCTGCTTCTCTACGTTTCCATTGGCTTTTTCTTCTTCAGTCTCAAACTCAGGCGGCCTTGGCTGATTCAGGCCAGCAGCAGGAATGCTGGGAAGTCCCCGCAGAAGGTCTGTGAGACCCAAAGCAAGCCAGGCCGTTTTATTTTAATTTAATATTGTATTTCTTATCTTTTAAGTTACACATGCTTTGGAAAAATTTTGGAAACATGAAAGTGTCTGAAGAAGAAAGTGCTCATCATCTCACCACTTGGGGCTAGGGTTATAACCTAGTGGCACAAGCACCTGCCTGGCGAGCACAAGGTCCTGAGTTTGATTCCTGGTCCCAAAATAATGATGATAATAATAATAATAATAATAATAATAATAATAATAATTATTATTATTATTTTACCACTTGTCCGCTACAGTTAATATTTTGGAGCATTTTCTCCTAATTTTTTATATCTGCCTATATCAATTTTCCTCCTCCTCAGTGTCCCCCTAGCTTGGTGATGGCGAATCTTTCAGATTTCAGTGATGATAGCTCCCTGCGGTACGTGTGCTGCAGGCTCACCCGACTGCCTTCGGCTGACTGATGCTCCTATTGCCCAAGCCAGGTTATTAGATGAAAGTGGAAACGGACTGCGAAGGGTGTTGGGCCCTGGCACTGACCTGTGGCCAACACGTGGCGCTGTGGGCGGGGGGGGGGGGGCAGCAGAAGGCACGGGGTGTGCGAACCCGGACATGCTTTGGCGTCCAGCTCTCGCCCCCTGTCAGCCTCTGTTTTCTCGCGTGTAGGCTGTGAGCCTTAAGGTGAAAGCCTCCAGCTCTGGCGCAAGACGCATTTGCCCTGGTCGGTTTGGAGACAATGTGCAAAGCCACGTTGTCTAGGTTATGGGTTTTATTTATTTTACCATTTTGTTTTTGGTATTGGGAATCAAACTCTGGACCTTGTGCTTGCTAGGCAAGTGCTGCGCCGCTGAACTACGTCCCTGGCCCTGTTGCATAGGTTTTAAAATAACATCGCTGATTGAGTTTTAGAAAGTAAAAGTAGTAAATGGTTAGCATAAAATATGAGCAAAAACCACACACACACACACACACACACACACACACACACACACACAGGATGTGACAACTACCAGTCTCAAATTCCTGTGGATTGTACCCCCTGAGAGCTTATAACCATGCTGAGTGTCCTATCCCTGACTGTTCTCAGAGCTCAGCCATCCTAGGCCCCCTCCATTTTTCTCAAGGTAGCGTTCAGCCCTCCCTGATTTAGACACTCCACATAGCACGGGATTGCCTTAGAAGTAGACCTCCCATGTAGAGACCAGACTCACAAGTTGCCCAAGACAAAGCTAGCAGGTTCGGGCTGATTCTCAGCCTCATCTGACACGTGCTGAAGTCGCAGGGCTGGTGCTGACCTGGAACATTGCTGACCTCCACGGTCACCTGTAATTTAGAGCTCACTTCCAGGCCCCACCTTTTGTGGCTGGCTCCTGGTGCACTGCCCCGGGGCGGGGGGCACCCCAAGCGTGCCTGTGGGCTGCTCTGGGCTCTTTCGCCACGAGGGAATCTCAGGCCCCGCTGGCTCCTGCAGTGTTTCCTTGGGAGGAGATGCCATCCTCTCCCTGTCTGTCACAGCACAGGACCCGGCATGGGAGCAGTGGGTGGCCCCTCTCTCCGCCTAGGGTGAAAGCTGCACTTCTGGCCTCATTTCTCAAGATGTCTATGGTCAAGGGCAAGAAAGAAAGCCCCGTTGCTAGGATCCATCTGCGGAGGCTGGTTCTGGCTCCTTGCTTCTCTCCTCTCTCTTCTCTAACTGAAAATAGGATGCTGCTACACAAACACACTTCCACCACCGGGTCTCCCTCCAGAGTCCCTAAGCACCTGCGTCCTCACCAAGCCGAGGCCCTAAGTCTGTCCAGGGTGGGAGCTCAGGCGCACCTGCCGAGAGCTGCCCTGAGGCTTCCTGTCCTGTCTGAGAGCTCCTGAGGACCTTGCCCGTCTAGGGCACAGAAGACAGGAAGAAACGGAGTGTGTTTGTGAGCTTTCTTGTTGTGGTTAAAGACAGATTTAAAGCCACGTTACTCAGTCTGCGCTTACATGAGGGGCTCTCTTCCCTCTTCAGTATCCGCGTCGCCCGCTCTGTTGGTGCTTACTGAAGAGCAGATCCTGGCTCACGAGCCCGGGCTCACGTTTTCCTGCCCTCCTTTCTGGGAAGTGTGCTGTGTTTTGGCTGTCAGAGCAGACGGAAGGATAAAACGGAAGGTTGTTATCTGCTTCTAGGGGCCTTGCTCCTCCAGGATGTGCTTACAGGAAGTTGTAAAAATGTGTGATGAGACTAGAATAGGCCTTACCTGGCGTGGCTGGAGAGCCACAGGTGGATTCTAGTGAACCAGTTTGTCCTCAGGGCTTAGGTTTTGGATTGCTAATATTTATTCTTATAGTTACATGTAATCATGATCTATAACCAACATTATCTGGGTAACCGCTTTCTACCTAGATGTCCAGAGTGATTTGCCCCTTTCTTAGTGAGGTTACTGTTTTTAACTTTTCTTTTTTTGTGAGGCTGATATTATCGGTAGAGTTCTGGACACCTTGTACCGCTTTTTGTGGGCTGCAGGTGAGAGCCACCTTGGAGAAAGTGAGGAGGCGCATGTACGGAGACTACGATGAAATGCGGCAGAAGATCCGCCAGCTCACCCAGGAGCTGTCGGTAAGGGCGCCGCGCGCGGTGGAGGGGGCGGGCGGGTGCAGGACTCGGAGCTTCCGCTCAGAGGCCGGAGGCTCCAGAGGTCTTTATAAATGAAGCCATCTTTCAAATGGAGGAGGGAATTTTAATCGCATTTTGAAGTTTGCGCTCCCCCTAAAATCTATTCCTCAAAGTTTATTCTACAGATTCAGCTCTGCATATGTGAAATGAATGTGGGATGAACTAATTTATCACTGTACTGGTTGTTTTGGGCACTGCATGCAGTATGGAAGATTGAACTTGGGTCCTTGCGCTTGCAGTCAGGTGCTTAGACCACCGAGCTGTTTCCCCAGTCCAATCACTGCATTGTTTATGGTGATGAAAAGATTAGAAACCCAGATGCCCATCAAGAATAGGAAATTAGGGGCTGGGGAGATAGCTCTGTGGCACAAGTGCCTGCCTGGCAAGTGCAAGGTCCTGAGTTTGAACCCCAGTCTCCCCCCCCCCACACACACAGAATAGGAAATTAAGCTATGTCTCTCTAATTAAAAACATACATTTGAAAAGGAGAAGAACAACTTAGCTCTTTCAAAAACAGGGAAAAAAGATTTCAAAGATGTAAAGTAGATGAAAAAGTAAGGTGTAGACATAGATGTACAGTGGTTCCTCACTTATCACGGAGGTTATATTCCAGACATCCAAGTGATAAGTGAAAATCAGCAAAGTAGCGATGCTATATTTAACATGTGTATATATGTTCAGGCTTTATAAACCTTTCCCATACTCTTATAAACCTTTCCCACACTTTTGAAAACACTTCTCATGTTCTTAACCATTTTCTAATCTCATAAATCTACCTAATCTTAACAACATACATATATGTGCAGTACTGCAAAATCCCACGATACAGGGAAAAACCCGTGATAAATAATTTAGATCGTTATTTTTTGAGAACCTGTGAAATAGTGAGTCTGCAAAAGACAAACTGCAAAATAGTGAGGGACTATTGAAAAGCTTGCTACCATTGATATAAAACAAGAGGAAAAAAAAACAACCAACCGTTTCAAGGTTGTTTTGCATGTAAAGTCTCTGACAGGCAAATCCAGAAAGGGATCAACAGTGGCTCCCTAACTACCTTGTGTTCCCAAAATAGGACCTAGCTGGTAAATAATCGGCCTTGAAAGGTAGAATCAAAACTGTCAGCCCCAGCCAGCCATACTGCCTGGCAGAGCAGTCAGGAGCAAGAGCACAAGTACAAGGACATGTCGCTGTACCTACAGCAGCAAGTACAAGGACATGTCGCTGGCGCTGGCGTTGTCCACCCCTGGCTTTCGAGGCTGGGTAGTTTCCAGTAGGTTTTATTTTGGGTGAGGTGAGAGGGTGATAACCTAGCTCATGTGACAACAGTGAAAGAGAGCTCTATTTGTCTGCGTGTAATGTTTTTTTTTTTTTCCAGTGGCGGCACCATATCAGTGCACTCCTACTCAGAAATTTTAAGAAAAGTAAGCTTCCTCTAGTCTAACTGAGCCTGTGTTATTAGCAATCCTAGAGGCAAGAGGCCGCGCATAGGCGACACCCTCCCACACCAGTCTGCATCGGGAGAAGGCAGCCAACGACAGCCTCCCTGTGGGGCGCTCAGCCTAAGGCTGGGCTGGGGGTGGCTGCTCACATAGACCTGTGGCCTGGATTATAGGAGTGGGGTTGTACGCCTGCCCTCGTGGCCCGTTCTCATGGAATGTAGGAGGAGATGGGCGGCAGCCTCACCTTGTCGCAGAAACCCACCCTGCGCCCCCCCCCTCCCCCCGACACTAATGATAGGGTGGCGTCTGCAGCAGCAGGGTAAACAAGACACTGCCCCTTGCTTTCCCGGCTGCCTCCCACACATCCTGCATTTCTCCCGCCCCAGCTGCCCCTGGACCCTGACTCCTTGCCAGCGTCTTAATCTTCCGCACCACCCCCTGTGCTTAGCCAGGTGGGGCGAGCTGGGGCGCTTGCCCCTTACGCAGGCTTGAGGTCCAGGCCTTCTGCTCCTGCCTGGCTCGCTGTTTCACTTTCCTCTTCCACCGCCAGGGGGCGCCTCACGTGGCTTCCACAGGCTTTCCTGGGGAATACCTACCCCAGACCTGTGGCCTCCCCGGTCTGTCCCCAGCACTTGTTGAAGTCTAACTCAAGACTTGCAGATCGGCAAAAATTCGAGACCAGCCTGAACTGCATAGTGAGACCTTGTCTCAAAGAGACAAAATATAAAATAAAATACAATAAAATAAAAATAAAAATAAAATAAAATAAAAATACTGGCTTCTGATGAAACACTGAGCTCGTTAAACATACGTAACAAGGGCAGCAGCAGTCACAAGGAACCCTGGAGCGTCGCGTTAGCACCTTTTTCCTGTGGTCGTACCAAGAGCAAGGTGGCAGAGGCCCCCAGCGCGTGGGTTCTCTTGCTAGCTGAGCCCCTTGGGCCATGTCTGGGAGCAGGTCCCTCACCCCATCCGTCTGTTCGACTCTGTTTCCTCCCTGCAAAGAGCAAGCTCGGGCAGCGTTGCTCGGAGGCCCGCAGGGGAATGCGTCAGCAGGCCCGAAGCGCCAGCGCTTTTGGTTAGTGCTCTCTGGCTCCTGGGACACTGACCTTAGTCTGCAGCTTGACGGTGAGCGTGTCGCTGTGGATGGGGCTACCGTCCGGGAAGCAAGTGCCTGCAGCACCCGGGGCTGCCGTCGCCCTGTGACCTGGCGCCCAGTGACTGTCCCCTCCTCCGTCTAGGTTTCCCACGCTCGGCAGGACTATTTAGAGAGCCACATCCAGACCCAGTCTTCGGCTCTGGACAGTTTCAATGCCGTGAACTCAGCCTTGGCGTCGGACTCCATCGGCTTGCAGGTATGCGCCCTCCATCCCTGCTGTCACCGACCAGCTGGGCCCCATGGGCCGATGGCCATGGCTGCCTGCAGGAGCCACAGGTGCAGCTTGTCACACCCGTGCCCTGTCCTAGTGGCCCTCCCAGTCACAGAAAAGGCAGGCCTAAACCAGAGCGACCTGTCTCTCATGCAAGTGGCTCCTGAAGGCTGGTGAGCGCTTTTTAATTTAGAAATTATTTTGCATTAGCAAGAACCCAAGAGTATCTTCAGTATCAGAGAGGCAGAAAGACCCAGGAGCCTACATTCAAAATGAGGTCGTCAGCCTATTTGTCGGGATTATTCTTTTCATCAGTTTTATTTGCTAAGAGCTATCCATTCAGGTAGTCATTTGTTTTCCAGCAGACTGGTCCCCTAGGCGCACGCAGCTGCATTCGAAGATGCCCCCAACAGAGCAGTCTGTTCCCTTAAGTAGCTCTCTTTTTCTAGCGTATAAACAATCCTCTCAGATTCCTCTGGCTTTCCTTGGTTCTTATCATCTCACTGGCTTCCTAAAAGGTCCACAAACTATTTAAAACCCGCCCTGGTCCTATAGTCCTATATAAATAATTTAGGGATGAGGAAACAGATCTCCCTGTTGGGCCTGTTGCCACACCCCCTGAACCTGGTGTTTTCCAATAGCATCAGAGGCATTCGGGATGGAGCCGGAATGGAGCTCAGCCCATACTGGTCTGGGATGCCCGTGTCTGTTTCCTGCATTCTTTGTGTATGCCAGTTTCCCCGGGCCTCAGGCCAAGGCACACTTGGGCCCTGGCTCAATCAGGAGCCTTTGTTTCACCCTTCCTGTGGTCCCAAAGCATGCTGACAGAGCCCTCTTGCTTCCCTCCTGGACACCCCTCACTTCCACCTAGCCCAGCAGGAAGGGCCTTACCTCATCTGTGTTCATACTTGGTTCGTATTTATACCGTGTGCTGTTTTTTCTTCCCCCTGGAGAAAAATGTTCCAGTGTCTTCTGGAATATTCTTCAGCTTTGCCGTCTGGCCAGCAGTCTGGGTATTTACCCCAGGGGTTGGCTGTTAGATCAGAGTTGACCCTGAGTCAGGACCCTCACTGACTCCTGGAGGTGGTGCAGGCTCTTGGTGCTGGCATCCCAGGGAGCCTCACACCTACCGAGCAGTGAAGCCTATGCTTGGGTGCCCAGGCTCCCCAGCTTCTTCCTTCTGCCCAGTCAACCACACTTGTCGTTATGAGCAGGGCTTTGATTCCACAGAGCATCAGTGCTAGAAAGAGATGGACATGATCTCTGACTGTTTTGTTTTATGGTAAACCGAGGCCAGCAGAGAGCAGGGTCTGGCTGGTGGCAGACCAGGACAAGATGAACTGCTCTGCTGGTCGCTGTGGGGCTTTGCCATGTGGCAGTGACCCAGCATGCAGAGGGGAAGCACTGTGGTGACAGCCCTTGAAGAAAAAATTGGGGATAGTATCATTCTATAAAATTCATCTTTTTCTGATTCTGCTCTAGAGATGTAGAAGATAGAGGGGGTGAAAGAAAGAAGACGGTACATAGCCATAATTCTATTGCATAGTGGAAACTGACTTTTTTTTTATTGTATGATTTTTATTTATCTGCAGTATCCAGATGAGACAAATCCACAAAGACAGAAAGTAGATTAGTGGTGACAGTGCTTGGGCAGAACACAAAAGAGTATGCTTAGTGAGTGTGGGGTACGCTTAACTCTAGGATACTAAAAATGTCTTGGAAGGAGACGCTTCTGTTGTGGAAACTGACTTTTGGATTTGTCAGTGGGACCGTGCTACGCTGCTCCCACACCTGGTGTTTTCCATGTGATGCAGTGTATTTATGCACATTTTCCTTGGAAAGAGTGCTTTAGTCCATCTCCACCCCCTCAAGTTATTAGTACTGTTGGCAGCCGCTGTGGGAGGTTTTAAGGCCGGCCTGCGGACGCTCAACCCCAGGGGTGCAGAGCCTTCAGCCACTGAAGGAAGTCACCTCCAGAAGGCTCCAGTCCCTCAGCCATGAGGCCCCAGGTGGTGGTGGCAGCAGTGGTGTGGCACAGGGTGTCCAGGGCTTGACCCTGGCTATGTGCCCTTGTGCCTCCAGCTCTGATTTGGTTTTATTTTCATCTAAATAGAAAACCCTTGTGGACGTGACTTTGGAAAACAGCAACATTAAGGATCAGATCAGGAATCTCCAGCACACATATGCAGCATCCGTGGACAAGCTGCGGGAGAAGCAGAGGCAGCTGGAGGCAGCGCAGGTGGAGAACCAGCTGCTGAAGATGAAGGTGAGGCCTCGAGGCTGTGCGCCCCACCCTGCTGCCCTGCTGCCTGCTCCTGCTCTCTGATTTCTTTTCTCCATTTTTCCTCTCATTATATCTTCAACCCTTTTGACCAGTCTCAGAAGGGCGGCTTGAACTAACGAGGGTTGTCGCTGAGAAAGTCTGACATCTGTGGATGGAGTCTTTTCCCCAGCACAGGTGCTCTCTGGATACCTGCTCTGTGCCCCTCCTGGCTCTCCTGTCTGTGTGGGTGCTGTGTCACCAGACATCGGGGTGACTCAGGGCAGGGTAGTGGCCAGGTCTCTGGGGCCAGCCTGTCCCAGAGGCTGACTTTGGTTTTCATCTTGAACCATGGAGCTGGAGAGGCTGCTGCTTCCTTTTCCTCTTATTTTGCCTCCAAGTTAAAAAAAAAAAAAAAAAAAAATTACGAGCTTTGAGGTTATTTCACACAGCCTGCGGGTGGCGCATGCAGTGGACTCTGGGTAATGATAGTCTCTGCCTGGGAATCTCCACCTTGTGGTTTCTGGTTGCCACACTGGCCTCTTGATAGGAAGGGATCGGATTAGGGTATCGGGGCAGCTTTGTCCCTCTGAGGAGTGAACCTGCTAGCCTGCTGAGTCTAAGGCTGCGCCCCCTTAGCCAGAGGCGACACCCCCAGCGGCTCAGCGCTGGGGGCAAGCGATGCTTGGAGGAAGGGCTGAGGGTGTGAAAGAGTGGTCTGATGCCTGCTGCAAGGTCCCGCTTAGGACCCGCTTCAGCGCTGCCTGCCCCAGAAGCTCAGGCCACCAGCCTGGCCTGCGTTGTGTCCCTTCTGGGCTGGAGCTTCCGGCCTCTCGGGAGGGTGCGCAGGAAACAACAGGAGGAGGCGGGGCTTCTTATATGAGCCTAACCCACCCCCACCCCGGTGCAGGATAGGATCTGAGCCCGCTCCTGTGCACACCGTGCCCCGAGCGTCCTAACAGCGTGGGTACAGTGGTGCCGCTTGCCATCTCTTTGGCTCCTTCCTCGTCCCTCGCCCCTGCTCTGTGCATTCCTGCTGCTCCTGTCGACCCAGGCCCTGGTGACATCCACACGAAGCTGGCCCGGGAGGCGGAGGGTCACCGCAGGGTGGTGGCACTGCAGTGAGTCTCTCTGCAGGTGGAATCCTCCCAGGAGGCCAACGCGGAGGTCATGAGGGAGATGACCAAGAAGCTGTACGGCCAGTACGAGGAGAGGCTGCGGGAGGAGCAGCAGAGGCACCGCGCCGAGAGGGAGGCTCTCCTGGTGCGTGGGGGCCACGGTGGTGGATGTGGCGATGTGGAGGAAGGCGCTCGGGGGCTCCAGCGGATCCCCGCTTCCCGCCTGCATCCCCACCCTGCTCCGAGCTGGGTCCTTCCTGTGTGCAGCCGCCCATCCCATTCACCCTTACCCGAACCCCTGCTTCCTCTCTCTGACCCCACCCCAGCTCTCTTCCGAGTGAGCATGTGAAGAACCCGGGCGCTTCCCTCCCGTTCCTGACCCGGGACTAGGTCCCTCTGCACGGTTTACGAATACGAGGGAGTTGTAGCACCAGCTTGGTGTTATTCAAGCTGTCACAGTCTTCTTTACACCTTTGAAAAATAAAGTTTTGGATAAAAAAGAGAAAAAAGTAGCCAGGCCCCCGAAGAGCCATGCAATGTGCCTTCTCCGCGTGGGGCTAGACTTAGGAAGCTGAATCTGCTGTCCGTGAGACGCCAGGAGGTCTGAGGTCAGGCTTTGCAGGGTGCCCTGGGCTCAGCCAGGCCTGAACTGGGTGGGCAGCTGGGTGGGCGTGGTGAGCGGCTTTGGGGCAGGGGGCTTGGGGCCTGGGCTGAGAGGGCGTCTGTTTTGCAGGAAGAAACCAACAGTTTTCTGAAAGCAATTGAAGAGGCCAATAAGAAGATGGAGGCGGCGGAGGTCAGCCTCAAGGAGAAAGACCAGAAGATCGGGGAGCTGGACAGGCTCATCGAGCGCATGGAGAAGGTGAAGCGGCCCTCGCTTTTCCTCCTAGAGCTATGCCTCCGCGTCCCACAGCCCCTGCAGGCCTGCTGCCAGGAAGCACCGAGGTCCTGCTTTCTGCTTCTTCTCAGCCTATCTGCAAGCCTTTTTTGTTCTTTTTTGAAGCTCCAAAATATGAAGAAGTCTAACGAAGTTCTACTTCTTTCCTTAGCAACTGTTCTGATGCTTTGAAAAGAAATATTCCCTGGGAAATTCTTTGTAAAATCCTCACGCTTTAGCAGTCTTGCTCTGTCCACGCACTGGGCTTGCCATAGAGTGACAGACCCGGTCGGGTTTCCTCCAGGGTGAGAGGCAGGGGCCAGAGGCAGGGGTGATAAACCCAGTGTAGAGAAGGGAGGAGGCTGAAACTAGGCAGGAAGTGAGGAAAGGCAGGAGAGAGGGAGGAAAACAGGACAGCGGTGACAGGTGACGTTCAGCCACTGATCCTGGAGTTCAGAGCCCCAGCCAGTGTCTGAGAAACAGCTTTCCAGTTAGACAGAGGTGGCCGAGGTGACCTGTGTGGACCAGGACACTGCAGCTTGGCATGATTCCCAGTGTCTGCCCAGGTCCCTCTGTGCCCAACATCTCGGGGCTCTGACCAGCGTGGGAACCCCGTTAAGCTCCCCACGCAGAGCTTCTGGGTCCCTGGGTCCCTCTACGCTAGTGTCCTTGCTTGGGGTGGCAGTGTGCCCTCTACCCCTGAGAACAGAGCCCACCTTCTGTTTAGGCGAGGTGGCAGCCCCTTTAGCACTGACAGGGCATGGACGGGGGGTGGTGCTGGAGACCCAGGGAAATTCCACACAGTTAAGTCCAGCGCTGTCTCTGGGCGGCATCTTCCAGAGCTCAGCACCAGCAGTCCCCGGCTCTGGTCTCTTCTCGACTCCCAGTGAGCAGTCAGGCACCTTCCCAAGCCCAGCTGTCTCTTGTGAAATGCTGACTGTGCTCACTCTTAGTATGAGGGCTTCTGGGA
Organism: Capromys pilorides; assembly: GCA_004027915.1. Taxonomy (NCBI): domain Eukaryota; kingdom Metazoa; phylum Chordata; class Mammalia; order Rodentia; family Capromyidae; genus Capromys; species Capromys pilorides. Next base: position 19,946 of record PVKN010002135.1, read on the forward strand.
AAAGTAACTTGGAAGAACTCACACCGCCGTTGGCACAGAGCCTCGGGCCTGGCCCTGGGCGCAGGGCTCAATCACTCCCAAGCCCTGATTCCCATTTTGTTACAGGTTCAAGGGGCACCTACCCTGTAGCTAGCTTTTGTAACTGATCTTCTTTGCATCCCTGGAGGTCTGGCAACTTCAGTTTGTCCCTGCTGAGCTTCACACGTGGCCTGGTTGAGGGAGACCCAGGAGGAGGTGACAGAGACGCCCTGCTAGCACTAGGGATGCAGGCAGTTCCTCACACCGTGGTGGCTTTTTCTGCGGTGGTAGAGCTTTTGTCCTGTTTCTAAGTCTTTCTTGGCATCCAGGCTGTGAGAATTTCTTCTTTGTTCCTTTTCATAGCACTGGCAGTTGAACCCGGGGCCTTCGTAGTAGGCTACTACCAAATAGTAAGTTTTGTCTTGAGTCCGGGTCTTGCTCAGTTACCCAGGCTGGCCTCCAATGTGCCGTCCTCCTGCCTCAGCCTCCCAAAGTGCTGGGACTGCAGGTGCACACTACCTTGCCCAGCCGAGAACTCTGTCCTGTGTTTAGCTCTTTCTTCTTCAGAATGAGCTACTCGAGCAGGTTCTGGCAGATTTCCATTCCACTCCAGGCACAGTGTTTGTACCTTGTCCTTTACTTTTGAATTTTGCATGAAGCCAAACATGTGCTTTTGAGTGACTCCCCCACTGCACAGCCTGGTCTCCTGAGCAACTTTACGTTGTCAGTGAAAATATTCTGGACTTCGGGCCAGCAGGTGATCAACTGTCCAGGGCCTGTCTGGGGGCTGCACAGGCGTGTGCAAAGGGACGGAAGGGATGAAATGGCTGTGCAACACACAATCAGGATTTGTCACACCTTTATTTTTGTTTAAAAAGTATATATATATATATATATATATATATATATATATATATATTTTTGTCTTTTTGAGAAAGGGTCTCACTATGCAGTTCAGGCTGGCCTTGAGCTCACTTTTGTAGCCCACACTAGTCTTGAACTCACACTAATCCTCCTGCCTCAGCCTCCCAAGTGCTAAGATTACAGGTGTGTACCACTATGCCAGGCTAAAAAAGTAATTTTTCAATGTGCTGCAGTTAGACCTTGACCTGCCTGTGACACTTGGTGGGGAGGCCACCTGTGAGAGCTGCACGCTCCACCCAGGGTTAGTGGAGTTTCGTCTGGTGCACACACGCAGGGCAAGGGGAGGGGGACTGTCTGCCCAGGCCAGGCTTAGAGGCTGTGTGTCTGCTGCAGAGATTTTTAAAACAATACTCAAACCCAAGTCTGGCTCTTCCCTAATCTCCTTCTTCCCCACCACAGTGGCCTCCTCAGTGTCCCCCAGGGGCCCTGCTGCAGTTTCAGAAGTAGCGAGAGCTAAGTTTTCAGAGATTTGCTTTTTATAGGTTGCTGGGAAAGAAGTTTGGAGTCTATGTACTTTGTAAAGGTTTACTTCGGTTTGGGGAATCATGACTCATAACATGCTTTGTGCAAGCAACCACATGGCATAAATACCACAGAACATCATCAGCAAGTCAGAGCCTTTTGTTTTTGATGACTTAGGTGACAGCTGAGAACTTTGCAATGTCAGAAACTACTGACTTCCTGCCTTGATTGTCACTACTTAGAACTGTATATTTTCACAACACATCTGTATCTGGGATGACTCAGTACTGTCTAGCAAATCTAGAATGTGGTTTTACCCGAGGTGTCTGATGCTGCCCCGTAAACACACCTGTACCCCGCCAGCAGCAAATCCACTCTTGCATCTGCTCGGGCTCTGGAAGGAGAGGGGATGGGTGTGCAGCCTGAGGGTACAATGTGGCCTGGGCCCCTTGGGCAGCAGAACTGTTAGGTCCAGGGCTCCCCTCCAAACTCACCGGCCGCATCTGGCTGTTGCAGGAGCGGCACCAGCTACAACTCCAGCTTCTGGAGCATGAGACGGAAATGTCTGGGGAAATTCCTGCAGCTGACAAGGAGAGGTAGGGTGTGGGCCTGTGCCCGGCAGGGGACAGGGGGTGGGCTGCCCTGGTGCCGTGGGCCCCTTCACCTTGTGTTTGGAATGTAGCCAGGGGTGACTCTGGCTCCGAGGCCTCCAGGTGGGGTGGACTGCTGTGTGGCTGAATGCACCCTGCATTGCCTGTGGTGCCTTGTTAGCTCCAGAGGTGGCCAATTCTGTGGCCAGTGTCAGAGTCCAGCCTCTGAGTTCCCTGTAGCCTTCAGTGCCACAGGATGCACCTTGGGTACTTCGAAAATACATTAGCTGTGGCTCACAACAGGGGCCCTGGAAAACAGTGGAAAAGAACTTGTTTCACTTCTAAACCTTGCACTTAGCTATGAGGATACAAACCCCTCGGTAGCAAGCGTGAGCAGTGTAAACTCTCCTGGGAGGAGACGACCATGCTCCCGGGTGAAGCTGGAGCACTGGAGTCACTCAGGCTCCCGAGCCTGTGCTCCGGTGGGATTCAGGGTTTCCAGGCCATGGGCGTCTGGGCTGATGCTGAGGGCAGAGCTGGGAGGCAGCGCACAGAACTCCAGGCTCCGGGCAGGTAGCTCAGCGGCACAGCACCAGCATGGCAAGTGCGAGGCCTGGGTTGGATTCCTGGTACCCTAAGAAGAGAACTCCAGGCCCTTCCAGAGCCTGGAGAGTGGAAGGACCCCCTGCGGTGTCCCTAGCGAAGTCACGAAAGAGCTGGCCCTGTTTTGAACAGGATGCTGAACGTCTTGTGGTGAGGGCCACCGTGTCACTGCAGTCTCTCAGCCACCCCTTGTTCCCCTGAAGCACGGAGTGCACCAGGCAGCTGCGAGCCCATGCTTCCCAAGAGCCCTGCACTGGCTCTCAGACGTTTTGCTGAGCTGTCAGTCTCCTCCTCCTCTGTTCTGCTCATAGTCACCAGCTAGATCTTCTAATCCACTAGTGACCCCCAGAGAGAGAGAGAAAAAGGGAGGGAGAGAAGAGGGGAGGGGGGGGAGGGTAGAGGGGAGAGGAAGAGAGAAGAGAGAGAGGGGAGAGGAGAGGAGAGAGGAGAGAGGAGAGAGAGCGAGAGAGCGAGAGCGAGAGCGCGAGAGAGCGAGAGCGCGAGAGAGCGAGAGAGAGAGAGAGAGAGAGAGAGAGAGAGAGAGAGAGAGAGGAGAGCACATTAGCGCTTCACATACTTACAGGTGGGAACTAAATGCCCTCAGTGTCCCCTAGAGGGCGCTGCAGCTATCCTTCTGCAGGGTAAGACTCAAGTGTGGTGGGACAGAGGTCTTTCCAGGGCGGAGACGCCCCCCTGGTCACTGTGCGCGGGAAGCACCCTGCGTTTTGCAGTTCCATCTCCAGGCCCTGGTGTGCTCCTCCGAGGCTTGCCCCGCTGGGTCACACGGGTCCTGGGTGTGGGTCCTGGGTGCGGGTCCTGGGTGCTGGATACAGGGACCGTTCTTCACTCGGTCAGGTATCGGCAGCTGGAGGAAGCCTCAGCCAGCCTCCGAGAGCGGATCCGACACCTGGACGACATGGTGCACTGCCAGCAGAAGAAAGTCAAGCAGATGGTCGAGGAGGTAGGTGCTGGTGCCGCTGCCTGCCGGGACCTCAGCCTGAGCATGCCCATGCTGCCCACTGCCCTGTGGCCCACAAGTGAGCTTGCCCAGGCCATGGCCCTAGGCTCAAGGGGGTCCTTGCCATCAGAGGCGCTTCTGCATCTCCACTGGGTGTGCAGCTGTGAGCATGGCCTCTCTCAGGGCTGCTGCCTGGGCCAGCTGCTCAGGGCGTGACAGGAGGGACGAGAGGGCCACGGCCTCGGGGGTCTGCACTGCCGCCAGCTCTACCCGCTGTGCACCGCTTCCCTGGGGACTTTGCCATGCTGTTCCCTTTGCCCCCCTCCCTGCCTGCCTTTCTCCCCTCTCCTATCCCCTCCTTCTTTCTTCTCTGCCACTTCTCTTTGCTTTGGAGTGGGAATGACATGAAACTGTGCCCTGCGGGGTTTCCCCTCTCTTGACTCTTCAAGCAGGTATGTAGGACATTTATGTTTCCCTGACAGGTAAAAGCAAAAGCATGGACTGTCATTATGCCTTCTCTCTCTGTTCCTCTGTCCTCTCTCTCTCCTGTCTCCTCCTCTCCTCTCTCCTCTTTCTCCTCTTCTCTCTCTCTCCCCTCTCCCACCCTTTTCTTCAAAGTCTGTGCTGTAGCCAAACTAATCACATATTGTGTAGGTTTTGTTGCTCAGTTTAAGAAATCCAGGAAAGCTGGGCATGGTGGTGCTGTAATCCCAGCACTGAGGAGGCTGAGGCAGGAGAATTGATGAGTTCCAGGCCAGCCTGGGCTATAAAGTGAGAAATACATACAGAACCCTACCTCACAAAGACAGAAAAAAAAAAAAAGAGTAAGAAAAACAGCCATTAAAAAAAAATCTGATAGAACATAATAATGCTAACAGGTTTGTCAGATTCCTTTCTTTAAATTGCAAAGAAAAGAAACGGCACCCATTTTATTAGACAGTGCCAAAGGACAATGACAAAGGCGTTTTCCTGTACCAAGCACCACTCTGGAGGGACACCCACTTCATCACTAGATGGTTACAATCCGAAGCATGTCAGCTTTAATAGATAATTCGTACTTGTAAGATACAAAGGATTCCAGGCTGACAAGTCACACCTGTGACCCAGGCAGGAGGTCGCACGTTGGGGCAAGCCTTGGCAACTTGGTGACTGAGTGAGCCGTAGCTCACTAAGCCTCAAAATAAAAAAAAAGAAATGAAAAGGATTGAGACGTGGCTCAGTGCCTCCAGTCCCTCGTAACAGACGCACGTGCACACGTGCACACATACACGCAGCATTTTTCTACTAACCATAAAGCATGTTGGGGGTGTGAGTGTGGTGCTGTTAGGGATGGGGAGTAGTGAGGGCAGGGACCCCTTTACGCTGGGCACAGGATGAGAGGACGCAGGGGAAAGTCTCGTCCCCACAGGGAAGCCCAGCTGCACTGTGGGGAGCTGTGTGTGGCTCCCATGGACTCCCAGGGACTCGGGAACAGGCTGAGCATTGGCCCCACCATGTCTGGCTATAGCAGCACCCTCGGTGGGTGTGGGAGTCCTGTCGCCTCCACAGGCTCTCTCTGCTGTCAGGAGCTTTTCCCAAGGGAGAGGGGCTCCGGCCCAGCGGTGTGGAACTGCAGCCCGAGTGTCAATTCTTTTGAGCGTCTCCGCCTTGACACCTGGGGCCCAAGCACCTCTCGGTTTCCTTGTGGGGCTTCCTAACCGTGGGCTTGAGTTTCTGCCACTGCACCTGGGAAGCGTATGCTGTACTAGAGTCAAACACAAGGAGCACGGGCTCGAGCCTCGCAGATTGCCTGGGAGGACTTAAGGCTGGTACAAAACTTGGGGACACTGTCTTTAAAAAGACTCTTTCAGCCAGGTGCACACCTATGATCCCAGCACCTGAGAGGCTGAGGCAGGAGGATCATTGCAAGTTCAAGACCAGCCTGGGTTACACAGTGAGTTCAAAGCCAGCCTGGACTATAGAGGGAGATCCCATTTCAAAAAAACAAGAGCAGGGCTGGCCAAATAGTTTATCGGATTAAAGAACCCGCAAGCAGGTGCAGGGGTCAGGGGTTCAATCCCTGGGCCTGCCGTACCAGCTCCATCCCCAGGGCATGCTGAGATGGCAATTGAGACTAGGCTTGGTGGTACATGCCTATAATCCTAGCTCTTGGGAGCCTGTAAACAGGCAGATCACTATGAGTCCCATCTAGTAGTGAGACCCTGAACACCCTGTAGACCCTTCCCTAAATATACACACAAAACCCCCCAAAAAAACATAAAACCAAGAGCAACAAAAAGACATTTTGAGAGATGTTTAGAAGTCTGTGTTTTGTATCCCACTTCCATAATTGAATGTACCAACAGGAAGTGGGGGAATGCACATCCTTGCACACCTGCGTGTGCACACACACACAATTTTCTGTCTCGTGGTGTTGGAGGTGTCGCTCTTAGGGCACTAAAATCCTTCGGTTCAAAGTCTCTCGTGTGAGTGGCACGGTATCTGTGTGCAGCCTTGGCAGCTCTCTCCTGTGCCCTATCTAGACTGGCCCGCGATTGCTCGTGGCACCCAATGCAGTGTGGACATTGTGAATGGCATATGGGGTTGTCTAAAGGGACAGCAATGAGCAGAACCGTGCATCCATGTCTAGTGCAGACACAATGTGCTCGGACCAGAGGTTAGGTGGATTCTCAGGTGTGGAGCCCACGAATGGAGGCCAGCTCTGCGGTGGGAAGGCGTGGTGGGCACTCGGCCTCCTCCCTCCTGGGATCTCAGCTGAGATCTGGGGGTGCTGGCTGCAAGGCCCAGGCTCTGCTCCACCCAGGGGCCAGCTGGGCCTTAACAGTGAATGGGGACATTAAGATGTAAAGAGGCCTTCTATTTTGAATATGAAGGATCTCAATCATTTAGTGAAAATTACGTTTGTCCTGCATTCTGTGTCACCTGCTATACCCAAAGTGTGGTTTTAAAATATCTCAGATTATAGATACTCATGGGAATGCATTGTTTTAAAATGACAAGCACAGGGGCTGGGGAGGTAGCTCCGTGGCACAAGTGCCTGCCTGGCAAGTGTAAGGTTGTGAGTTCGAACCCTGGTCCCACAAAAAAAAAACAAAAAAAAAACCAAACAAACAAAAAAACGGCAAGCACAGATCAGGGACACAGCCCGGTGGTTTACCCAGCACAGGAGCAGGCCAGCCCAGGGGAGGTCCCTGGTGACTCAGGAGCGGAATTGGAGCTGGGCAGGGTGTGGCCAAGGCCTGAGTTTACCTCCTAGAAAGCCAGCTTGTACAAGAAGAATGCTTTTATTCTGTGTTGTGGTGCAAAGCCAGGCCACAGCCACTGGGTGGCACTTTCGAAGAAGAACTCTTCAGCTGCTTGCTCAACATTTAGGAACCATTTCCAATATTAGCTTCCCTGAAGGGTCTTAAGGCTTCATTCCTGGTGTGTCCAGCTAGATACTGGCTAGGATTCCTCCAGACTTTCGTGTTCTGTGAGCTGAGCGACCCATGGAGGGAGCCTGACAGCTCCAGGTGGAGACGTCTCTCCTGTTGGGCAGCTGTTCCCATTATTGAGACCTCAGCAGCGTCTTTACTCTGCATAAGAAGCAGAATGAGTGAATGTGGGCCCGGTTCTGAAAAGTCCAGACTACGAGTTGATCTCTGTGGAACCCGGGAATCCATGCTAGAAGTAGATTTTTATCTGTGGGCATCTATCTGCTATCCAGGGAGAGGGGCAAATGTGACCTGGAACGAAGGCCCCTGGTAGGTGTGGTGGACCTTGGAGACAGCTTGCTCCTGTCCCAGGAGGTCTGTGACACTGCCTTACCTCCACCCAGATGGAACTCCAGATTCCACCCCCTGGTGGAGTATTTGGGCAGCTGTGTCTGTGAAGAAATGTTCTTTGTAAAATGGTGACGGCCAGGCATAAGCCGGAGGCTCTGACAAACCTCCGGTGGTGAGGGCTGTGTTATTCCCCTCTCACTAAAACATCATTTTGCAAGAACAGTGACACTAGTGGTAACCTAAACAGCAAATGACTGGCCCAGGTTTCTGTGGTCCTCGCTCTGTGGCCACTTGATCTCCACCCTGTGGGAAGGCGAGGGCTTGTGCTGGGCCAGCAGGGCTCGTGGTAGGGATGAGCCCTTTTGAAATGAAGGCTTTGAATGCCTCCTGCAGGGTCAGGCTCATGAAGTGCTGAATGTGGTGTTCGGTCATGGACAGCAGGCCCTGGCCTGCTCCTCCCAACTCTAATTTTTCCAGGTGGTGCCAGCTCCTGCAAAATACTAAATAAACAAAACAACAACAAAAGCCCCACATGGGCCCCTTTTAGACATTTAAAGTTTTCTAGAAAGTACTATATAGAGAAATACCAAGGGACTGGGGAAAAACAGCCCTTAAGGAGGAGTCCGTTGCCGCTCTCCCGCTGCCCTGGTGGCTGGCTGGGCTCACAGACAGCTGCACCCCTGTTCTTGCTGTGTGTAACCTCAGGCTCTGGGAATCCTTCGGTGAAGAAGCCCTGCTGAGATTCGTGCTTGGCCTTGAACAGGGCTGCATTCTTCAGGTTGCCAGGAAAGGTACCGGGAAAGCTGGGAGGAGCTGGGGTCCCACGCGTGACCCCTCTCATCTGCAAGGTCATTCCAGCCTCCCTGAGGTCCAGCCTGCCACCTCCCTGCAAGGAGGTGGGACCTGGAGGAGGCAGCAGCGTCTCCAGAGGGCAGATTTACGATTTGCTAGTGGGCAGCGATGCTATGCAGCTGGCGAAGCAGGGATCTGCTGTCAGCCAGCATCTCATCTTTTTTTTTTTTTTTTTTTTTCTCATTTGCCAGCACTGCTTGAAATGTTTCCTCCCACAGACAGCAGCAGGGGGCAGTTGCTCTTCAACACCCAGGGAGGCACTGTGTCTCCAGCCCGCTGCTGCGGAAACCTCACGTGCGCCTCCCTCCTTAAGCTTTAGATGTTTAATAAGTGCGAAGGGGCACGGGGCTGGATTCCTCCTCCGCCCCTCCCATCAGGGCAGCGGGGCTCCCTTGCTGCAAACGTAAATCATCATCTTCATCTTCATCTTCTTCCTCTTTCTCTTCCTCTTCTTATCTTCTTTCTTCTCCTCTTCTTCCTCTTCCTCTTCTTTCTTTATCTTCTTCCTCTTCTTCCTCTTCCTCCTCTTCCTCTTCTTTTTTCTTCTTCCTCTTCCTCTTCTTTTTTCTTTATCTTCTTCCTCCTCCTCTTCCTCTTTTTCATCTTCCTCCTCTTCTTCCTCTTCCTCTTCCTCTTCCTATTCTTCCTTCCTTTTTTTTCCCCTCTGGTACTGGAAATTGAACTCACAACCTCATGCTTGCCAGGCAGTGGCTATGCCACCGAGCCCATCCCCAGCACATCAGACTCTTGAGCACAGAAAGCAAGGATAAAATTTTAGTTTAAATTCTCCGTCTCCCGCAAGTCTCCCATTGCAAATGCGGCCTCCATTTGCGGGGCAGGGCTCAGCCTTTGGTGGCTGTCCCTGCTATGAGCCCCGTGGGGGTGGGGGTGGGGCCGCCTGCTCAGCCCTAATCCCCTTGATTGAACCCTCCAGATCATGTCGCACGAGCTCTTCTCCAGATTTAGTCTCCGGCTCTTTGGAAGATGATGGCTTGGCTGCCCGCTGCGGGTGGAAAAGGTTCTTGGTGTCATTCGTGATTGGGGAGCAGGTGGCAGTGAGAAACAAGGCAGGAAGACCTGGCTGCACGGGCCCACTGTGGTGACACCCCCAGGCACGGTAGCCTCAACTCAGACAGCCTCACAGAGCTGCATCAAGAGAACTGATAGATCTGCGGAGCATTTTTAGAAACCTGAGTTCCTAGACCCCAAAGAAAGACCTGGAAAGTGCCAAGCGGAGCCTGGCCTAAGATCCTGAAAGTTGAGCCCCTTCGTATGGGAAAGCTGCCGAGGGCTTCTGCTGGCGGAGGGTGGCACGGAGCCCGAAGGAGCTGCGCATGGCAGGGAGAGCTCTGCCTGGACCACACCCACAGCCTGCGCAGGCAGCCCGGTGTCCATGCAGTGTGACTGTGTGTGCTTTCAGGAGGTGGCCCTGAGATGTTCTTTTCTGCACGGATGTCAACACCACTAGCCAACATCTTGCTCATCCTAAGAGGTTTGGTTTGCTTCTGTCGCTGAATGGACAGTTCAGCCAAGGAAAGAGAAGTCTGTTTGCTGGAGTCCTGCTGTGCCCCACGCTCCCTGCACCTAGGTTTTGGTAGAGGTTTTGCTCCAGCCACACATGCTGGTATTTCTCCAGAAATGCACCCAGGAAGAGGGGCAGGGGCAGCCGTCTAGTCAGTGGTGGCGCTGGCCCTCAAGCCAGCAGGCCGGGCTGACAGCGTTAATTCTGGGAGAGGCTGGGTCCCTGCGTCAGTGCCGCCGGGATTGCCCCCTCCCACCACGTGTCCATGGCAAGGGGCTGTGTGAGTACCTTCCTGCTGATACTGCCGCTGGTCCATGTTTCCTGGCTTCTGCCCAGCAGGGAGAGGGAAGTAAAGGAAGGGAAGCACAGTCTTCTGCACTCGCGGGCAGCTGCTTCGGTGGCCACTGGGCTCGGTTAGAGGCAGGTCCTGCTTGCGCTGCGGGGTCTGCAGGGAGCTGGCCTCACTTTGGGAAGTGACTCCTGTAGATCTCACCCCGCACTGCTCTGGGGCTTCCTGTACTGCTCTGATGTGTTTCTGAGTCTCTGGTGGAAATGTCTCTGGTGTTTGTTCTGGTGGAATAGACTTATTAGCATTTCCAAAAGGGGAATAACGTGGATTTAGGGACAGCTGTGGCCTTCTAAGGAGCGGGACGTTGGTGTGAGTCGGTGGGGGTGGTGGGTTGTCTTCCGTCCTGGAGTTCCTTCTGTCTTTTGGGCTTTGGACAGTTTGGGGGCCTAAGGAGCCTATGTTTATGGAGCGGATAGGGAGCAAAGTACCAAGAGGTCACCACCCACCCTAGCGCCCCCTACTGCTCTGTGCTCACAGTGCATGTGCCTTCTTCCTGCCCTAGCTCAGCCCCGTGATCTTGAGCCTGGCTCTGCTACCCACCAAGACCCATCTCAATCTTCTCTGCTCTGCCTTGGCGGGTGAGCCTCAGCCGACCTCTCCCCTGCCTACACTATGGCATTGCTGTTAATTAGATGTGCTGCAGCCAAGCCTCAGCTCTGGGTTCAAGTCCTGCCCCACCTCTCCACCCGCCCCTCCTCCCTCATCCTGCCCTTCACTGGACCTCATAGCCCCCCAGAGGCCATGCTCTGCAAGAGTTTTAGGCAGAACTTGTGCACAGCCCATGGAAGTGATAGAGTCTCAGGCTCTAGTGATTAACATGGCATCAGTTACTGCTTTAAAACCTGAATTCTTTAGAAAGTATCTGAAAGAACACCATGGGGTCCACCCTCCCCGGCAATCTACTGCAGGCACAGTCATGAGAGGAATTAGTGGATGCATCGCCCCGCAAACTGTCCTTCCTAGGAGATGGTCTCTTTGTGGCCAATGTCACCAAACCCACATTCTCTGTGTAGAAATGGTCTCTAGTTGGTTGTGAGCATTTTTCCACAGAGCAGGTGCCACGTTTCCCACCCCTAGAAAGTGTATGAGGTGGCATGATTGGTGTCAGAAGCCTCGCTGACTGCAGGGTGGCCTCTGCCTCAGGCGTGGTGACAAACCTTGTCCTCCCCCGTTGATCTCCACCGAGGCATTCCTCGCCCATTTCTCAATGAGGCTTAGAGTCAGGAAAACTGAATGGCCGGCAGTACCTCAGCAAATCTTCCTAGCTCTGGTCTACCCTAGATCTCTTGAGTCCTAAGCCAGGCTCCGCCATTTTCTTAGTTTTTAACTGTGAAAGGGAATTAAAGTGCAGAGTTATAGAAAACAATAAAAAATACAGCCTCCTGCTGCCTCCACTGGCTTTTGTAAATAAAAGAAAATGCTGCAGGCAAAGACCAGGCTGTCCTGTCTTACTTACTCCTGCCCAGTTCCCTGCTCCTCCTGCCATCCCGCACGGCTACCACAGAGATGCAGGCCTTGTATTAGGATGCAGCCTAGTGGCTATCTAAAATCTACACACATTTTAATTTATAATTTACATAACAAGCAGCATTGTCAACATTCTGCAACTTACCCCTTTCCCTGCGTGTTTAATGTTATTACACACAGATTCGTTTCAGTAGCTCTGTGTACTGCGTTTGATACATTGCACTCTGCTGGTCCTGCGGCCACACGTTTAGTTAACTTTCAAAGTTTTATTCTCCCATACACAGAGGGAAACCTGTGTCCACATGTCTTTCACTAGCAAGCACACTGGGGGGGGGCACTGCCAGGGAGGCGGGTAATGTAGGGTCGGGGTCACCGGCCAGGGCCGGTGCTCCGCCATACACAATGTGTTGGGTACAGCAGTGTTTGCCGACATTCGCCACCACGTGGCCCTCTATGGACTATGATTTTGGCCAGTTATGAAATCGCATGTCATTCTTTAAATTTTAATTTGCACCAGCCTGGTTTCTACCCATCACCAGTGGTGAGAATGAAGGAGGCCGACGGGGTCACTGGACACTCAGGCGTCCTCCTCTATGAATTCGTGTGCGCATCCTTGCTCATTTTGATATGAGGTTTCTGTGTTTCTTCCTGCTGATTTGTACAGACTCTGTAGATTATTCATATAATCATCAAAAACCTTTGACTGGCATTACTATCTCCTACGCAGAGGTGTTTGTTGCTTCTCTTATATAATTTCTAAATTTTGATGGTGAGAACAGTTGTGCTGTGTGCCTTATTTCTCCTAAACATATTTTCTGTAATAGTTTTAAGATTTTATTTTCCTTTAGATCTTTAGTCACCATCCAGATGTCTGCCCTCTATCACACCTGAGCCTTTTTTCTGCATAGCACTGATCACTTTACCTTTTTTCCTGTTTGTTGTCTCTTTCCCTCCAGTAGAATGTAAGCTCCAGGAGGCAGGGATTTTCATCTGTTTATGACTGTACCCCTAACACTTGGAATGGTCACTGGTATATAGTAGATGCTCAATAAATAGTTTTGGACAAAGCACAATCCATGTGGAATTTAATTTTCGTGTATTATCTGAGTAAGGCTCCTTTGAGGGGCATGGCGCACAGAAATCTTGTTTCTCCAATACCATTGCCCACTAGTTTTTCATGTCACCTTTGCCTACCTGGTGTTTTTTCTCTCTTTTGCCATGTTGGGGCAGGAGATCCGGGCATGGCAGACTGGCTGAGGAAGCAGGCATGACCTGTTCATGGCACAGTTCCGGGACACATGTGCAGAGTACGTCTCAAAGTTTGGAACACAGACTTCTCTAATCGAGTCCTGAAGCCAGCCTGCATAGTGGGAGACAGGAAAGGACCCTCGCTGTTGAGCTCTTGTCAGCTGTACTCTCTCACAGAGCCCCCCTCCCACACTGCCACACAAGGGTACTTCTTTTCCTACTTTTACTTCACCCAGTCTTGCTCTACAGAGCTTTCTTCTCTTGCCTTTAATAAATGTAAAGCCTCACTGCCATTTGCACAGTTCTGTACTCATGACAGAATTTCTACACCATTTCTCAGAAAGACTTCAGTGCCCCAGAACCCAGTAACAATTTCTGGGACTATTGCTGACCTCCTGCCCCTGGGCAGTCCTTGAGAGTCAGGGCATGTGTGTGTGTGTGTGTGTGTGTGTGTGTGCTGTAGCCAGGTACCACACATGGGAAGCTCATCTCTGCGGACATAGGATATGTTTAAGAAATGCTTTTTGTGAAATATGAATTTTTCCTCTCAGGACTCTCTGACACACATCAGAATATGAGGCAGAATGTGACTGGTGGTGAGCTGTGTGTGCTTGGAACACACAAATGCAAACCATGGTGACTAAGATCCTTTGTAGAAGGGCTCGCAGTTAACTTTCCTCCCAGCCTTGCCTCACTCGTGACTTCTGGCCTCACCGCTCACTTCCGGTCTTACTCCTGATTTCCGGCCTCACTCCCGACTTCACTATCATTGCTCATTCCTGACTTCCAGAGCAGCACTGCAGCTGTGGTGTCCTCTTGGTTGGGCTCTGAGTGGATGAAATCCACCTTTGCATTCCGATTCTGGTCCTGCCTTGCATCGTGAGCAAATCACATTTATTCTCCATCTTTCTGATTCCTCACCAATATCTTGACAACACTCACAGTTGTCTCTCCACAGAAGTGGAGGTGAGGCCCTGCCCATGTAAGCGCCTGTTAGCACAGAGCCTAGGCCTGTGAACTGATTCTGGCGTAGGCAGAGTGTCTTCGGGAGGAGGAAGGGTTTCACAAGGTCTTGCCGATGGGTTGAATTTTTGTAGGCAGGATTGAATGATGGAAAGGTCATACCGGATAAGAGAAAATAAATAAAAACAAACACATGGAGACTAGAACACATAGGGTGAACTCAAGGAGCATTAGTCTAGTTTGATTGGATGTAGGAGTGATGAGTGAAGGAAGGTGCTGGAAATGTAGGTGGACAACAGTAGTGGCAGATGCAGCTCCACACTACGAAAACACTGGTGTGCTGCTCATAATTCCTCAGTGGCTCCTCATGGCTGACTAGCACCTCTGGCAAGGGTCCCAGGCAAGCAGGAAGGAGCAGGTAGGAAGCTGGGAGAAGAAAGACGGCTGATATTTCAGGCCCCTGAGCTTTGAGAACATTGTTGAAAATACCGTTTTTTAAAATCACCAGTTTTGTGCAGGTATGAACATTTTTTTCTCCTCAGTATGCCTGTTCAGCTCCTGGCATTGAGGCTCCCAAGGAAACCACAGGGGTAAATCTGCTGCTTCCTCCCTTCCCTTTTCTACCTGCCTCTAAGTCATGGAGAAAAGGACAGCACAGGGCACCTCAGCCCCAGCAGATCCTTTGCGGAAGGCTCACAGGCTAGCCTTCCTCCCAGTGTGGCCACCCGCCTCGCTTCCCTCTCCTCGCTTCCTGTCTCCCTCCTGACTTCTGGTCCCCTCCTCACTTCCAGTCTCACTCCTCACTTCCCGTCTCCCTCCTGACTTCAGGCCTCCCTTCCTCACTTCCCTTCTCACTACCGACTTCCCTTCTCACTACTGACTTCCAGCCTCCCTCCTGACTTTCGGGGCAGCATTGCGGCTATGGTCTCCTCATGGGAAGGGCAGGATTGTTGGGCTTGCAGGCAAGTGTGCGCAAAGGCCTGGATCCCCAATGGAGGGCGACCCTGGGCAAGGCCTCAGCTCTGCCCAGGTCCGGATGGCTGTCGAGGGGCAAAGGAAGGCATGGCAACTACCTAGGAAGCTCAGTTTCCGGGTCAAGTGGAGGTGACCACTTGGGACTTTCTGAGCATCCAGAGCTAATTCAGCCTCTCTCCAACCTTCCCTTCCTTTTTCTTTCCTTCTGTCTTTTCTCTCTCCCTCCCCCTTCTCCCTTCTCCCTCCCCTCCTCCCTCCTGGCAAGTGCACTCAGCCAGCCCACTTGATCCATCCATCCCTGACGTTTTCATAGCCAAGTCATTTTTAGGGACCCTGGAGAACCAGAGCCCTTGCCATTCCTCACCTTAAAGAATAGTTGGGTTATCTTTAATATAAGATAGAAATCAAACCAAATTAGATTATTTTACCTCAGAAGCCAGTTTTAGCCAATCCTTTTGAATAGCACTATTCTATTATTATATATTACTTCAAACTTAATAGAAAAAATTGATTAAAATATGGGCCTTGTTCATATCTAGCCTGGCTGAATGCCACAAGACACATTAATTGAAAATGAATTTCCACAAACCCAATTAAGCATCATGAAGATGAAAAATGTACCTTTTTCCCCGTTCCTTCATTGATTTTTCATTTTCCCCACTTAGCTTCATTTAGCAATTTCTCAGTTTCGTTTTGTTGTGGCCTTAATTCATTCCTTCCTCTTCCCCCACAAATGAGGTAATGTGCCCTGTCCCTCCTCCTCCTCAGGCTGTTCTCCCCTGCTGCATCAACACAGGGCAGATTTGGATCTTTCATATTCTTCTATGCATTATCTTCGCTTTTTAAAGAAATAAACTTTATTTTTATTCTTATAGTTTTGTGATGGCTTCTACCAAGCTTTATTGTACTTTAAAAATACAATAACTATGAAATCATAGCATTGCAAGACTTACAAAACAGAATTAAGGATATATATATATATATATATATATATATGTATAATGTTACTGTACATCAATTCTCATCTTTCCTCAGTGTGATGATGCATGGATCACACACAAGTCCTGTGTTGGTGAGGGAAATGCAGACAGCTCTGTGCCGGGTCACAGAGGGATCACCAGGTTGGGCTGGGCCACAGCCCCAGCAGAGCCAGAGATGGCAGAGGAGGGAGAAGCCAGGAGGCTCTGTGAGTTCAGGAAGGTCTCCCGCTCTGGTTTTTCCCTACCCATCTGCTGGATCCAGGGAGATTCAGCTCTCCCTGAATTCTGAGGGGTTTTCCAAATGGTAATGGGGATTGTTGAGCTATTTTCTTGTGAAACTTTTAAATATGATAACATAAACTTCCCCCAAAAAGGTTACAAGAGCTGGTAGTAAAGTGCTCTCATTCTTTTTTTTTTGCCTAGAATTTGTAACTTGGATGGTCTCCTTCTGCCCGGGGACACTGACTGGCAATTCTCCATCTCTGGTCAGTGCTGTTCTAGTGGGCAGCTAAGTTATTTTTCTTCAGCAATGCAGAATAGGAAACCTCTGTAGATGAGGGCCTGCAGGAGGAGTGGTAGAGCCAGGTGCAGGGGACAGAGGTTCGGGGGACTCTGCTTGTTAATGTGGGACTGTGTTTTGTGCCGTGAGGTAGACATGAGGTAAATGTGCTCAGGCCCACACCCCGGTCTCCAGTATGCATGCCTGTGGGCCTTCCCAGGCTTTTCTCAAAATTAAGATGAGTGTGTAAGGAAACAAAACTCAAAGAAAAGTGAGCAGTGATGCCATTTACTTGTGGAGTGTGTGTGTCAAGAACAGAATTCTTCTCACGGTAATTTACGCAGTTTGACCAAATGTGGCCATCATTTGGGGTTCGTGTGTCTTTCTGAGCCTTGCCAAGCAGGACCCACTAGGCTGTGGCCTTCTTGCTTGGCGTGTTCCCCACTGTTGTTTTAGTATGCAGAGGTCATGCGGGATAACGCCTTCACCCTGACCACTAAGTGCGCGGAACACAGTTTAAGCATTTTCCCTGCCACCCCCCCCCCCTCCCCCTACTTCGCATTTGGGGACTCAATATGTGTAATGTATTTTGATCCTCCTCTTGGCCCTGAGCCCAGTCCTACCCCCTTCCCTCTGCCTTTCATCCCCTTCCTCCTGGGGCTGAGCAGTGCACGGCCCTGGCCAAGGAGTGGGAGCAAGAGAGCCCACCTCTCACTCCACCAGAGGGTGTTGCTTGTTTTACCTACAGCTGTTCCCTGCACCTTATCATTTCCCAGCTAGGGTGGGGGTGGGGCACACATCTGTGATCCCAGCATTCGGGGAGGTTGAGGAGAGATGGAGGCCAGGTTGAGGCCAGTCTGGGCAATTTAGCAAGACCTGTGTCTACATAAAAAAGAAAAAGCGTTGTGGATGTAATTCAGTGATAAAGGACCCCTGGGCTTGATCTGATACCAAAATTGCACAAAGAAAACAGAAGACACCCGAAGTGCAGTTTCTTAGCAGCCCGCCCACCTGCCAATACGTGGTGCTCTCTCCCTGCGGTATGTCTTCGTTGTTCCTTTACAGCGCTGGTGTTCTGTATTGAGCGAGTCTCCCGAGTCCTGTATGATCTCCCTTGTGCGCATGACCTAGCTCTAACTATAGAGCAAAGTCGTTCTGACATCTAACACGGAAGGACCCTCCCCTGCGTGTTCCTAGCATGTGTTTGCAATGGGGAGCAAGAGGCTGAAAAGACTCATGGCCTCTGGGCTTGCACACAATCAAAACCGAAACCTCGCTGAGTTTTGACACAAATTTGTTTTGCCTGGTTGACAGCTCTATCTGGCACAAGTTGGGAGGAACTTGTTTTGTGTGGCAGTCTGTTGCAAAGCAGTCTACAAAACTGGGCTGTGCGCCGGGCTGTGCGTACTCACCAGGGCGGGTTCTCTCTGATCTTTTACTTAAGATTATTGATAGATGGAACACTGCCCTGGGGACCCCCAGTTCTGTGCAGGGAGGCGTTAAGGCATGCCACCAGCAGCAGCGTGGCCTGACGGGTCTGCAGACACAACGCCAGCCAGGCAGCTGGGAGGTGGCTGGGAATTGATCATGGACAGAGGGTGGGAAGGCGAGGTGCTGGAGGCAGCCCTGCGGTGTGCGCAGAGGAAGGGTGGCCTAAATGTAGGGCTCCTGAGGGGACAGGGTGAGCATGAAAGGAAGGTGGGGTGACAACAGGGACTGAGGAAAGAGGTCTCCTGCACCACACTGGGGGCTGGGACGCTGGCAGCTGGAGTGGGTTTTTGCGGACGACTGCAGGTTCTCAGCCTCTCTGGGGCCAGGCCCTGGACACCCAGCACCTGAGAATCTAGCATCGTACACTCTCCCAGGCCATCTGTATAGGGACTTGGTTGTGGCTGAAGAGAAGAAAGCCACCATGGGCTTTAAGAAGCTAGAACGTTCCCTCTCTGTGCCTGCTTAAAAATCAAAGCAGCCTGAAGGCATAGAAACTCAGTACCACGTGGTATCTGTGATGCCCCAAGATACAGATCCAGCGTGAGTGACATAGAAACAAGCCAATCAGGATGAAAATGAGAGAATCCCTAGGAGCAGCGGTCCAAGGGTCCACGGTTCACCACGCCGTCTTCTCCCCAGTTCTGTGAAGGGGGCTGCTACACAGCTGGGCAGTGTGTGAATTTAGCCGTCTCAACAAGGCCAGGTTCGCATGTGAATCACCTGTGAGCCAGTAAGTATGCTGCCTGCCTGCTCTGGCTTCAGCAGGAGGGCCTGAGCCTGGTAAACAAGGTCACTTACCACCCCCTGGTGACAGCCAGACAAACTGCAGTTTCCCAAAGAGGAAACAGACCTCCAGGTCCTATTCAGGAATCAAAAATACATCAAGAAGCGACAGCAAGCCGAGCGTGGTGGCACACACCTGTAAACCCAGCACTTGGGAGGCTGAGGCAGGAGGATTGGTGTGAGTTTGAGAGCAGCCTGGGCTACAAAAGTGAGCTCAGGGCCAGCCTGAACTGCATAGAGAGACCCTATCTCAAAAAGACAAAAAGAAGAAGAGGAAGAAGAAGAATGAAGAAGAAAGAAGCGACAGCAAAAGTACCTGACGGATTTCACTTGCATCCCACCTGGGCAGGACCCTGGAATTTGAAGCAGCCTCTGATCTGGGAGTGTTTGGGGTCACAGGGATCAATCAGCTGGGACTCCAAGACCTGCTCCACATCATTTTGACCCTGCTGTGTAAGGGACGGATTGTGTAAGGATGGACATTGTAACTCACGGAGTCATTTGTTGTCTAACGATAGAAAGGCGACCACTCTGGGGAGGTCACCATCGAAGGAGGGAGAAAGGCCCGTAGCATTCTTGGTTGAAAGACAGAGTCGAGTGCCCCTGAATCGGCTGTTGAATGAGGACTTGCGCACCTAGTGTGTGCCCTGCAATATTCAGAGCAAAGAACTGGTCACAGGGAACTCCAACCGGATGGCTCTGACTTTTGTAGCGTCTCCATGCAGTACCGTGATGTGCAGCAGAGCCTAAGGGCGCAGCGCTGTGCAGTCAGCAAGAACCGCAGCACTGTAGGAGAAGCCATCCTAGGCCGTGCGGTCGCTCGCGTTCCTGCATTGTCAACATCACTGTGGGTCAGAAATCCAGGCGCCACAGCTCAGGAGTAAACTGGAAAGTCAGACCGGCCATCGCATGAAGAATATTTGTAGTCAGGCATAGCTAGCTTTTGCTTGGTGCTGCAAGCAAGTGGGAGAAGGCGTGGGGCGTGCTCGGGCACATGGCGTGGGCGTGGCCGTGGGACTCAGGCTCCACCCTCTGCAGGGCGCATAGGCTGGGCTCCGCGGTTCGCTCCAGCACAGGCCAGGCCATTCTGGTCCCAGACCACGAGAGGCAAGACGGGCAAGGACGGGCAAGAAGACGAACCACCACGTGGACAGTTATCGCAACAGCATGGGCACCTGGGGAAGGTTTGTGGAAATAACCTTGGCAGAGCATCTGTACCCCAAATCCTCCCCTGCTCCCCCAAATCAGGGGCCTTACCAGTGCAACACCAGTGCTGTGCGGTCAGGGGAGCGGCCAGCATCATCAGTAGCTCTTTCCCTGGTATCTTTGCTTTTTATCGATGTGCAACCCTCCCTCGTGTGGGGGCGCTCTGGCTGTGACCCCAGGAACCCCCTGTGTCGAATGGTGCGGTGCCAGAGCCTGCCCTGTGTGTCTCCTTGCAAGTATCTGAAGTCATTTTCAGGTCACCTAGGACACCTCGCGTCAGCGGTGCAGAAATAGCTGTCACTCTGTATGTTTAGGCCAAACTTGGCAGGAACATTTTGGTACAGGCATTTATGTGAATATTTTAAATCAACTATTTGAATCCAAGAATGCAGGACCCAGCGTATTTTGGTGCTGGCTGCATTTTTAAGCTAAAATCCAGGGGCCCATGACAAGCAGCATCCCGTTGGTGTCCATCTGGGCAGTCTGTACCCCTCCTCTGAGACCACATCGCTTGCCTTCTCTCTCTCTCTCTCTCTCTCTCTCTCTCTCTCTCTCTCTCTCTGTCTCTCTCTCTCTTTCTCTGCCTCTGTCTGTCTGTCTGTCTGTCTGTCTCTATCTCTCTGTCTCTCTCTCTGAGTCACTCTGTCTCTCTCTGTTGCTGTCTCTCTGTCTCTTTGTCTGCCTCTGTCTCTGTCTGTTTGTCTCTCTGTCCCTCTCTCTGCCTCTGTCTGTCTGTCTGTCTGTCTGTCTGTCTGTTTCTGTCATATTTAGTACAGGGTGTTCAGGGTCTCACTACACAGGACAGACTCATAGTGATCCTATGTTTTCAGCCTCCCAAGTGCTGGGACTACAGGCGCGTGCCACCATGCCCAGTCTCAGTCACTGTCTCAGAGCACCCCAGGAGTGTCGAGTCCTCCGGGGATCCTGAAAGCCACGCTCTGAAATCATCTTCACTGCTATTTGATTAAATTTCTTCCCTTGTTATCTTGGAACCTTTAGATGAAGTTCAGGGCCTGCTGTGGCTGTTGTTTAAAGATTTTAAAAGTCAATTAAGAAAATCTTAATACTGTAGAAAGGAAATGAAAAGGAGCATTTGACAGTTATTCTTAGAAAATTTACGCATACTCCTTTCTTCTCCTGTAGTCCCGTTTCGACCCAACTCCTTTCTTGTCCTATAGTCCCGTTTCAGCCCAGAACCGTTTCATGTGTTTAACTCAGCTTCCCGCCCTTCCTTTTACCACCTTTAGCCTTCCACCTCGGAGCCGTTCGGTTGGTCACTTTTCCATTTTGCGGTCTGTGTTGCTGTTGGTGTCCACGCTCCCTGCTCCCCGGCAGATTGATATTTCACAATTTAGTGCTCATTCCCTTTGAGCTGGACATTAAGGTTATTTCCATTTTCCCTCCATTATAAATAATGGGAGCAAGAACATCTTTACATGTACAGCTTTCTCCCTACGTTTGAATTATACTGTAGGATAAATTCCCAGGAGTGGGATTAGTGGGTCACAGGGGCTGAGCAGCTTTATGGCTTTTAATATTTATTGCTAAAGTGCTTGAAAGGTCATTGTAATGGACGGTGCCACCTGCCTCACTGTGGCATGTCTGTCCCTCCCATGCCGTGGCCTCTCCTGGGCTCCCGTTTGGGGAAAATTTAGTGCATAGTAAAGGGTAACTCCTTAATATTTTTATTGGTAATTTTTTTTTTTTTTTTTTTTGTCTTTTTGAGACAAGGTCTCGCTATGCAGTTCAGGCTGGCCTTGAGCTCACTTTGTAGCCCAGGCTGATCTCAAACTCGCACCGATCCTCCTGCCTCAGCCTCCCAAGTGCTGGGACTACAGGTGTGTGCCACCACTCCCAGTGGTAATTTCTTTAATTATCATCAATGCTGACCATTTTTTCATAAGTGTGTTTCCTGTATCCTATTTTGTGTGGTTTAAGTTTTTTTTTTTTGTTTATCAGAGGATTATAGTTTTTGATACCACGTGCAATTTGAAAATATTTTAGAATGAAAATGCCACATGCCCTCAGATCACAGAGAAGCACCCAGAGGCAGCACAGCCTTGGCCGGGTGCAGCAGGTGGCCAGACTGGGTTGTGCCGGCTGGCGGGCCAGGGTTTCCTCTGGCTTCCGTGGGGCACTTAAAGCACAATGCAGGCATTCTGCCTTTGCTGCCTGTAGGCCCACTGGGTATCTCTAAAGCATGGCTTTATATAATTGCCTAATGCCACTGGCACGGTTCTTTGGCGTTGTTTAGTACCAGTCTGTAATATAATTTTCCAAATCATCTTTTTTTGATGATTTGTTCCTGTCAGCGCACATTATGATTACATTTGGTTCTCTCTCTCTCTCTCTCTCTCTCTCTCTCTCGGCACCAGGGATCACACCTGGGACCTCCTGCTTGTCAGGCAGGCGCTTATGCCACTGAGCTATCTTCCTAGCTTGGTTGTTCAGTGCTGAAGTGTCTTAATCTAGCGATGCACCCCTACGGCTCCCCTCTGTATTACCGCCATGGGGACACTGCTTGTAGGAACTGAGTCAGTTACCCTGAAAAAATTCCCACATTCTGACAGCTCTGCGCATGCCCAAGACGGTGGGCTGCAGACAATTCTCACGCTCTGGGGTAGACTTTTCAAGTTCCTTTATGGGTTCTAGAAGCTTGACTAGATCAAGCTCTATTTGGGGGAGGACAAGAATACCCTATGAGTACTCTGTGTGCTTCAGTTTGTGTCGCTGTGGAGCAGCCATGGCTGCTCCACTTTGGGCGATGCTGGTAGGGAATGGAGGGGGTGGTGACACCCAGGGCAGAGCCCTGACGCCCTCGCATTTCATCTTGCATTTCATCTGGGATCGCAGTGGTGGAATCAGTGCTTCATAGGTTGCAGGATCATAATCTTCACACTGTCATTCCCTCCCATTGATTAACCAGAATTCTTCAGTGGAGGACCAGGTTTCCCTCCTAGACCAGAGATTGTCTGGTCTCAAAATGCAGTCTGTGCAAGATGCAGCCTTCACTTTTTTCTTCAAATCGCAGGTCCTGGGTCAGTTCCAGTGCTATCTGATGGGCTTTTGCATTTTTTTTTTTTCTTGTTTAAGGATTATGAAACATGCATATTCTTCAATAGTTACATATTCCATGTGCTTTACCCAGTTACATCCATTCCTTTTGGTGCTAAATTGTCCTACCTGTGGCCCAAGAAGAAACCATGCCTGTCCTTGGTTTCAGACATTTCTGATTTATTTAGTTCACTTTTGCTCCAAAATGGGTCAGTCTTCAAAGATGTCGCATTTTAAGTGGAAAGTGCAAATGCCTACCACAATCTGGACGTGTTGTTGTTCTTCCTGAGTTCTTTCTCTTGGTGAGCTGAGGGGGAACACGTATTTCACAAATGCACAGAATATCCCTAATTCATATTATTTCAAATGTAACACTTCGCTTCTTAGATTTTGTACTTGCATTTCTTTTTCTGACACTAAAAATGATTACACTGTAACAGATAGTGAATAGTTTCGAGACAACAATGTCACTACTCACAATTTTTCTACCCAAAGAGGGATTTCTTTGCTGCTCTATTTGTCCTTAGAATGTACTTTGCTGAAAATATCATATTACCTTGCGGTAACAATGCTTGAGTTCTTTTCACCAATTCAATATCCCAGTTAAGTGCTTTATTCCAGCTTGTCATCAAGCTGTAGAATTTACTGGGGTTTTTTTTTTCCTGCTTAAATTTATCTCTTGGATCCTAAAAAATAAGCTTTCAAAGTTAAACCTCTGTAGTGTTGCTATTAGTTAAGTCTTTCATCTATTCCACCTTTCCACCTAAGTTCCTCCTCCCACTGATAAGGATCACTAGTTCCGGTTTTGTCTCCATAGTGTTTCCTACGCAAGCACCATGCATTTCTGGGTCCCTGCCTGCTGTACCCCAAGGCCAGTGCACTACACGTGTGTCAGCATAGGTGTGTTCTGGTCCCTTGGTATCTGAGACAACTTACGCAGACCCCGTTGCTGGCGTGTGCTCAGCTGAGCCGGCCTCTTAGCTCAGAGTTCACACACAGTTATCATTTCTACAACACAAAAACTCTGTGTCTGAGTCATTTTTTATTTTAGCCAGCGTATCTTTGTCATGTGTCCTTGAAGTGGGGTTGCCCAGTCAAAGAGTAAACACTCAAGTCCTTTTTCTAGACACCGTTGGGTTCCCTTCACAGGAATTGTGCCGTGCTCCTCCTCCAGGGCTCGTGAGTCCGTGGCCCTCTACGTGTCACCAACACCTGCAGCGATCTTCTCACCAACCCAAACCTTTTGCCCCTGGCTGAACAGCTATGAAGGCACCAACAACAGCAGCAGAACTGCAGTCTGAAGTACAGGCTGCCTCCTAAGTTTAAGCCAAGCAACTGTTTTCGTTGCGCTGTGTTTGCCTTTCTCCGTGCCCCCAGGCTGTGTCTGGACGTTGTGCAGGGCCGCGCAGTGTCCTCAGGGTGGAGGCGCTGGCCTGCTCGATCCTCACAGACCTAACAGACCTGAAATCGCACCCGATTTGTCTTCCTTAGTCACAGCAGCCCCCCCTTCCCAGGGCGCTGCAGGTCAGCGTGGTTCCCAGGAGCTCAGAGACCCTGTGAGCAGTGGCTGCTCAAATGCGCTCCCCCCCCCCACATCAACCAGCACAGGACTGCACACATGTTTGACTAAGTTTTCCATTTCCTTCTTTCTAGATTGAATCGTTAAAGAAAAAGCTGCAACAGAAGCAGCTCCTGATACTGCAGCTCCTAGAGAAGATCTCTTTCCTGGAGGGGGAGGTAAGAGCGGCACCTACAGTCCACGTCCTCTCTGCCATCACGTCTCCGTGTCACATCTCCGTGGCAGCGCCACTCATAGTTCACTGAGGGCACGATGCTTTCCCGGCCATGCAGAACTGCCTGAAGGCCAGCTGCGGCTTGCCCTCTTGCACCACCCTCTCGCTGTCCTCCCTCCAGCTGCTCGACTGTGCCTTTTGGCTCTGCTTTGTCTTGGTGAAGAAATTCCTCAGCAAACCCGAAAAGTGCCCGCCTCTGTGCAGTGCTTTGCACTTTGTATTTTCATGTACCTTCTTCATGCCATTTTCTCGGTGACTTTCCTTTTCCCTCCCCTCCCCTCCCCTCCCCTCC
>PVKN010002136.1:0-44724 GCA_004027915.1 Capromys pilorides
GGAAGAGAACACTTTGGGAGGAAGCCTAGCACAGAGGAAAAGCATAACGAAGGGTGTGGGTACAGGGAAAGGCTCTCTTAGAAAGTGCTATTTCATTTGAGACAATAACAGTGAATAAAGTTAATAAACTCGGAAGTAGGGGAGAATAATTAAGACTCCATTCAGTTTTGCGGTATTCATACTGCATAACAGTCAAGCAAAGTCTCAGTGGCTGACAACAAGATTCACTTCTCTCGCTCCCAGGTTTGGGATTTGCAGGGCTCTGGGTGATCTTGGCTGGTCTCTGCTGTGCTAGTTCCAAACTACAGGTTGGTTTTGGGTCTGCTCCAAGGGTCTCATTCAGAGCCAAAGAGCTCCAGGGACATGCTCTGTCATGGCAGATGACAGCAGTGGGAAAGACCAGGACAAACTTCCTGAACACGTCTATAGCCTTGGCGAAGAGCAAGTCTGTTAACTCCACCAGCCAAATCTCGAGGTAACAGCATCAGAAACCACACTCCACATTGTCCAGAGAGAGGCTATGCAGAGGATAAGAGTGGACACTTACTATAGGGACAGTGACGAATGGGAGAAATGATAACTTATAGGTGAAAGAAAAGGCTTGAGTAAGTCAGGCAGGAACTAGAAAAAAAAAAAAAACACTGTGAGGTGATAATAATGATGCTAGAAAAGGAGCAAGGAAATGTAAACTTCATTTTCACTGCATTAAAGTGCAAAACTACAAGATTCTAAGGAAGAGTGATGAGGAGGTGATGCGGATAACCTCAAAGAATATCCACTCCTAACTGTTTCCCCTGTCGTTATCTAATGAAATATTCAATTTCTAAGCCTCTTTTGTAGCTAGGAAAATTCGTATGATATAGCCAGTGGGATAAAAGTTTATGCTGAATAAGAAAAATCTCTAGGAATTCTTTGGATTACTTAATTTTAAAAATGGCAGTGAACTACACAGCCTTTTAATCAGGAAGCAAAGAACATGAAGAAAGGTGGGTGTTCCATAATCGCCTTCAGGACTTGGCCCAGTCACCTAAGAATCTCCATGAAGCTCCATCCCCTAAAGTCCCACTACCTCCCAGTAGTACCATCTTGGGGACCAAACCTTTAAGACAGGGAGGACAAATATCTAAACTATCCTATGACATCCTCAGAAAAACAGAATTAAAGATGTAAAAAGAGAGAAGCTATTTCCAGCTTTGAGAATTAGGGGAGGAAATGATTGTTTTGTATTCATGGAACTGTTTTGAGAATGACAGGACTGTTTCATATCTTTACTGATGGTGATTGCATGACTCCATGCATTTACCAAAACAGAACTTATATTAAGAAATTGAGTTAACACCATGTTAACTTTAAAAATGAATACAAATATAAATGAAATTCCCAATGAATCCGGCTACATGAAAGTCTTTGGTGACCTTCCAAAAGCCAGGCTGGGGGAAGAAGGGCAGGGCAGCCAGGCTGAAGAGTAAGAGGTAGCAAGGAAAGGGAGACAGAAGAAAGACACGTTAGTAAGAGGGGAGGGGCAGAAGCTGAAGACCATAACAGGACCCTTGGTCAAGCTCAGAGCATTTCTTGAGCCAAGGTTCTGGGCTCAAGGCCACTTTTTCCATCAGTTTGCATAAAGGCCATCTCTTGTCATTTCCCTCCAGTCTCTGATCCTCACAGGCTCCTATGGTAGTAGTTATGATTCATGTCCTTGACTGTACATGTATGCATCTTTGTAAAGAGGAAATGTTACTCTATTGATTTGTGTTTAATTCATGTAACTGGCCTTGTGTAGCTGGCTTTGTACTGTTTTCTGTTCTTTCACCCAATATGCTTTTGAAAAAGTCCTCTCCCACAGCAAGACATGTTGCTAGTTCTCTGCTCTAAGAACTATGTAGCAATCTTCAGGAAGTGTCCACTATGTGTCACCCACCCATTCTCCCAGCCATGGACTCAAGGTGGCCTCAGGCTGTTGCCATGGATCTCTTTGTGTGTATGTTGCCTTTCAGATCGTGGAACAATTCACTTCAATATGTCCCCAAGAGTGGGATACAGAGTCTTAATGTACTGGGAGTACTCAGTTGTAACTCCCAGTACCTTTCCCAGATGACTCTGTTCATTGATGCTGTCTCTAGGACTGTGAAACACTATGAGAAGTCCTGATTTTTCCAGATGCATTAAGGACAGGTGGGATCATTTCTTCCTCTAGTCCAGTTCCCAGAGATGGAGGCAATGTGAGATATGAGCACAATGGATATGTATACCCAGTCACAAAGAAAGGTAGTTAGAGTCATTTTTAGGAAGGTGGATATAGCTTGAGGCCAGAATGTTAAGTGAAATAGACCAGACACCAAAGTTGAATATTACATGGTTTTTCTTATATGAGAAATCCAAAATATAAATAATTTAAAGAGAAAATTAAAAATGATAAGAAATAGGTAAATAGATTTCTATGGAGATAGGAAAGGCATCTGGAAAGGTGGGAGACAAACAGGAGGGGAGGGGAAGAGGATAGAAAAGGGATCAAGATGCAACATGCACATGTACCAGTCCCCGCAATAGATATATTTATTATGTATTATAAATATATAATAATTAAAAATATAAAATGGCTTAAAAATTAACTGGCACACAACTTATGCAAGATGACTCATAAAAGATAGAAATGGGCACTGGAGTGATACCATACTGCATGCCAAGTGGCAGCGGGAAGCTGTCATTCAAGAGGTACATACTCGAGGCTCCGGGAGAAAACAGATGACAGAACACTGGGCCTCATGAGGTCCTTCACACCTCAGGAGTTGGTGCATTCCTTGCAGCTCCAGATCTGGACTCTCAAAGTTCACTCCTGTCAAAGCAAAATTGCGGACCAGTGGCATCTCCTTCTCCAGGCGGCCTCCACAGCAAAGTTCAGTGCTTGCTTGAGATATCGGATGCTCTTTCTAAACTCAGGTTGCCAGTGGGGGCTAGGGGCACAAAATTCAGAGGGAGTCTGGAAGTAAAGATCTTTTATAGCTACAAAACTGTTACAGGTAACACTTTAATCAATACCTGGTAACTGGCTACATTGATCTAATGCATTTAAAATTCTATGTGTGTAAGAAGCAAACTGTGAGAGAGATGAGGATGTAAAAGTCGTCTTTCCCCACAGGTATGGATTCTAAAATTGGTTTCTCAGAAATAGAGCCTGAGGTGAGGATTTTGGCAGACGTAGTTTACTTAGGAGATGGTCCAAGAAGTACCAGTAGAAGAGTGAAAAGGGGCACAGCAGAAAAGTCAACAAAAGATGACACTGTGGACAACTGAGACTCAGACTTTCTAGGGCTCCTCTGAGGAACTGCCAGAGTACTCCTTGGGTTTGTCCCACTTGAGCAGGAAGGAAACTGAGGTGTCCATGTGCCCACTTGGTCCTGCCCATCACTTTGTTAAGTGAGATGCTTCCTGCATTTTTAACTCAAGGGCATTTCTGGGAGGCCGAGCACATCCTCCTATGCCCAAAAAGGGGTTGGTAGTGTTGGGTGCTTATGGGAGGAAGCCACTGACCTTGCAGACGTGATAAGTATGAGGAGCACTCGGAGGGAACCATTGAATCTACTGCACTGGAAAACAAGTGCTCTCCTTAGCCCTGGGTGGAGATTTTTCCAGTTGGGTTTGGTTTCCTATAACACTGGAAATTGACAGAATGAGGTTGGCATCACAGCGATGCTAAAACCAAGACACGTTCTCCTTCTACCCTTTCTCAGACACTGCCAAGAGGAAACTATATTCGACAACATTAATGTGTGTTCGCTTTAATGCAAATAACAAGTGTTTCTTGGTTGCCTGCATCGGGGACTTCCTCTGCTTCTTGTAGTTCTAAATTTCTTTTTTTATTTTATTTTTATTATTTTTGTAAAGTTTTTTTTTGGCAGTACCAGGGATTAAACTCAGGACCCTGTGCTTGCCATGCAAGCGCTTAATCTACTGAGCTATTTCCCTGGCCTCAGTTCTGAATTTCTTAAGTGTGTATCAGTGACATGTTAATCTCGTGTGTCCTTTGAACTCTTCTTTCCATAAAAAATAAAGTACCAGACTTGGGGCAAATTCTACTTTGACATTCTGAAGGAGCAACTCCCAGACTGGCTGCAGAACAGACTTCAACTTTATTAAGCACAGGAATGGGACTGTCCTTGTTGAGACAGCAAAGTGAACCCTGACACGAGTCTTCTGAGAACTTTAATTTTTGTGGAGTTCTCAATGATTTATTTTCTATATGTTGGGCTATATTTGCAAGTAGGTGGTGAGTATTTGATGATGGGATGTCCAATACTATTGCTTAAGTTTGGAATTGTTTTATATCACCACCATTATGAAAATGAAACTATGAAATCTATCATTATGTGACCTCAGCTAAGATATTTAATGTAATAGGCCACATCAGAGACAGAATACAAATAACAAGTTGTCAGCATAGGATGTGGGTTTAGAGGTAAATAGTGAATGTATAAGGCTTGTCTATGTCACAGCCTTTAGGGAAATGATTGCCCTCCCCATGAAGGATATGATTTAAAGGTTCTTTCAATGGCAAAACACAGCACAATAACCCACAGATGAAAGGCAGAACTCTGTAAATTGCAGCTCCAAGTTAGAGAAGGCCACCTACAGTACCACAGGAGGCTACACCTGAGTACAGGGTAGCAGAAGCCTGGAGGAGTAGAGGTGGCTTATATGCAAGGGAGGTGATGTTAGCTAGGGCTTGCAGGCTCTCATGAATTGGTTAATATGAACAATGTTTTTAGTTCTGGAGCACATAGGCTAACTCTTGTTATCTAATAACTGGCCACCATTGGGTCAAGACAGCATTTATTTTTTCAGGGCAAGATTGAATCCAAGTCCTTCCACATATAGGCAGTCTTTCTACCACTGAGCTATATTACCCAGCCCTCAAGAAAAAATGTGGTAAAGAACTCTATTATGGCTTGTATCTAGATGTCCCCAGAAAACTTTATGTGCTCATAGGTGAGGCTTTTCAGAGATGACTAGGTCTAGGGATTATGGGTGCGTGGTACTAAATTGGTTCACTGATTGATTTAGAATAGTTCTGAATGTGGATAACCCACGCTGAGTGTGGCTGGTGCCACCCAACAGGCTCATAGCCTGGTGGGAAAAAGATCGAAAGGGTTCTCTGCTTTGCTGCCTCTGCCTGCTATACTAAGAACTGTTTCTCTTCTATGATGCTCACCTGCCATGCTACCAGCTGACGATGAACTGAAACCTGTACAAACTGTGAGCTAAAATAAACCTTTTATCTTTTAACTTGTAAATATTGTGCATTTTGTCCCAGTATTGAGCTATGAAAAAGACCATATGATGCTTTGATCACATGACAACAAAAGGAAATAAGAAAT
Source organism: Capromys pilorides (assembly GCA_004027915.1). Taxonomy (NCBI): domain Eukaryota; kingdom Metazoa; phylum Chordata; class Mammalia; order Rodentia; family Capromyidae; genus Capromys; species Capromys pilorides. Next base: position 5,373 of record PVKN010002136.1, read on the forward strand.
ACTTGTTGGTATTAGGGTGACAGCAAGCGCCCCCTAAGTTGGTACTGATTTTTTCCACTAAGAAGGTGAACACACCCTTGTTTGGTCTAAGTTTAGGCTGGATATGTAAACATATAAAGCTGGAGTGTGTACAGGAGCACCGTCCTCTCTTGCTTTCCTTCCTCTGCAGCAAGTCAGCTCTTGGAGACTGGAGGTAACAAGCACACTTTTCAGAAGAGGCCTCTACTCTTCTCTCCACCTCTACTCATTTCTTTCCATGGGAAGAACCAGGCCTCTGGTAGGGTGAGGGAGTACACTAGTCTCACAGGCTTTCTCTGTCTCTAGTTTCCACCCAGCTTCTTTCCCCTCCAGTTGGTGAACTCTAGAGAGAGAAAAGCTTCCATTGTTCCTGCAAACAAGTGAGCACATCCATCTGGCTCAGGGGCAGAGCAAGAGGAAGCCCACTGGTGCTTAAATAGGTTTAGGTTTAGCACTTTATTGCCTAAACCAATGCAACTTTACCTCTAATAAAACTCTTTCTGTACTCTGAATCCATTTATATGACTCCTGTGCTACTGCTCCCTTACTCAGAATTCCCACGAGATCATCTTTGACTGTCCAGACACACCTGACAATAACTTGAGGGGCAACAGAAGCTGTCTGCAATGCTCCTTGCTCACTATCCGAAGCAATTGAATGGTTGCTATTTAAGTTATTAAAATTTGGGATGATGTACCATAGGGATAAAGAAAACTAAAATGGCCTGTACCCAAAGGACAAGATACTAGATTTGCCTGGGTGCTCATGAGGATGTTGCATGTGAAAGGAGATGGCAGATGCAAACCAGAAAAGACTTAGGTCCAGAACATGGGAGGATGAGAGATGGTCAACCCCTCAGAATATGGTCAGGATTCGGGTAAGAGGGAAAACTCAGTGGTATAAAGAGCAAAACTTTTCTTTCTCATGGCATTGGAATACAGAATGTACATGGCACAGTTTCATAAGGCTCTACTCACATGGTCTATGTTGAGAAGTTTTTCCTAAATTAATGTTATACATAGCCTTCAAAATGATATGTGGTAGGCTGCTATGCCCTGCCTCTTTAGCTTGCAAAGCTCTTTCAAGGGTGAATATTTGTACAGTAATACCTCAGCTCATGAATGCTTCTGTTCATGAACAAGTCAGTTCACAAACAGCAGAGTTTGGCAAAATTTTGCTTCCATTTACCAGCTCTATATTGAGTGGGAAATACCCATGGCCATCTTCCCCAGGATCGTGGAATGAATTAAGTCTGTTAACCAAGGCACCACCATATTTTCCTTTTATCTCTCAGGCCTCATGTAGTGTTCCCGTCCCAGGAGGTGGTCAACAAGTGAAGCAAGGGATACTGTGCCAGCAAGAAGAGGCAAAGGTGAACTCTGACTCACATTATCTGGCACATCCAAGGCAATTACAGGCCTTGGTGACTTAAAGGCTGTTTGTTCAATGCTGATAAATCTTTTATGAAGGCCTCATCTTTCCACATAATTACTGTGCTTGGCTGTAGCTATTTAAATGCACAGGTTAATACAACATGGGACTCTGAGAGTCCTGCTCAGCAGAGACGCTGAGATTTGGAGCCCTGCCCTTGGGGACCACAGGGATTGGGTCTGCTCTAGGAACTCAGTGGTCAGAGGAGAGGGTGAGTGTTTGAGTTTTTTCTTGTCATTGAGATACAATACTGGACACCCATGACTTAAAGGAAAAAAGATTTATTTTGGCTCACATTTTATACAGGTTGCAGTCCAGAGTTGTCTGGCTTCAGGGCACAGGGGCATGACAGAGGGGCAGAGGGCCAGAGGGGCATGGTGACAGATGTACATTATGGCGTAGCACTGGGAAGCAGAGAGATATCAAGGGTGAGGGGAGAGAGATCCTCCCAGGCCACACCCCCAGTGACCAGGCTTCACCTCCCATCATATGTAGCTATAAACTAATTATCAGATTAATCCACTGATGAATGTTATGCCCCTGTGATCTAATCACCTCTCTAAACCCCACAGAGGAGCAAGTGAGGTTTTGGGGGGACATCTAGATATAAACCATAACAGTCAGTGTGGCAGATTGCATTAATTTTTCCCACTATGTCCTTCCTATAGCAATGCCATTCACCATGGGACTTGGCAGAATGTCTCTTCCACCTCTCACCTTTGGCCACATGACTTTCTTTGACCAGCACAATGAGGAACAAGTGATGGGTGGCCCACTCTGACCTCAGGCTTCCAGAGGCCTCATCTACTACCATGCACTCTCTGATACCTTTGCCATCACCAGAAAAATGAGTTTCCTGTACTGGATCACTGCTCCCAGGAGTGTGGTGAAAGAGAGGCTGGAGCAATGAACACTTCTTGCCAGAGACACTAGGGGGACAAAGGTAGAATAGTGTCAAAGAGCAGTGACAAATGCCACCATCAGAGGAGCAACAGGCGTCTCAGGCTGAGTGCACTGGCAGGTGGGCAGTAGCCAAATCTAAGGTGCACCCTCTAGATAGCAGGCAGCCATGGCAGAAATGGCAGCCTGAGGATGTTTCCCTCAGTGGCTTTGGATTCTCTGTCTGGAGCCTATTCTTATTGGTGTCTGCATGTAGAACTCTGGGCATGGCCTCACCACCATCCCATGAGTATCACAGGCAAGGTGAAGGTGGCTGATTGTGGGGAGCAGGGAGTGAGGCCATGGCTGCAGATTTTCAGTGACGTGTCTGAGTGACTCCAGGCTGGTCTCTGCTCCTAATTCTGTTTTCTCATTGGTAAAAGAAGAAATTGCACAAATTTCTAAATCAGCCGTGATATGCACCAGTAATAAACCTCTTTCCTCAAATTTCAGTTACTCTAAAAGCGCAGCCCATGTGGTTTGTTTCCTTAAACACTATAATCTCAAGGTGCATTCATTTTCCTACGAAAGACTCAAGTTTCTTTTTCTCTATGGCAGAGTTGAACTCCATTGTGCACAAAAACCACACTTTCTTCAATTTCCACAATTCATTAATGAATTCACCCATTCATTTGCTGATGGACACAGACTATTTCCACAATTTGGCTATTATAAATTGTGCTGCCATAAATATAAAAACAAGATAAGAGACAGATAATAAAAAATAGAAAAATTAATCTTTTGCAAAAGGGAAAGGGACCAAGAGATGAAGAGAGAAGGGAGGGAGAAGAGGGGAAAGGAATGAAAAAAGAACTAAGATGTGTGATGAGTGTGCAACAACTTCCAGGGAAGAGTGCAATCCTCACGTACTGGTAACACACAGATAAAAAGTAACAATTAACAAAAGAATAAAATCCAAGAAGATAAAAAATAAAGCCCAGGTTTATTTAAGGTTTATTGGCGCTTTTTATACTGAGAAATAAGGATGACAGATGACACTCATCCCAAATTATTGCAAATTATCAAGGCAGAGGAAAAAAAGTCTGAAGACACACACAGGAAGAGGCACATCCCTGTCACGTCCATGAATCAAGCCTTGTCTGTGACAACATCTGACTTCAAACAGGCAGTGGGTGTGACTTTCCCAGTGCTTGGAAGGACAAAGGCACTGACCATTTACAAACAGCTGTGATGACTGCTCTATGCTCTCGCATAAAGTGAAGTATTTTTAATATTTTACAATAGCAAACATTTCCTCCTTCCAGCGGCAGTCATCCAAACTGCCCCTTCGCCATCTTCTTCTACGATGTGGTTTCTCATCTCAGAACCCAGCTATTGGCAGACATTAGCCTGTCTCTCGGATTTAAATAAAAGTGGCTTGAGATCTCGATTCTCCTCCAGCAGGAAGTCCCAGGTCCCTCTCAGCAGTCTGCGAGCTCCTGAGCCAGCGCCCCTGGTCACCGTCAGCCGGGCTCGGCGTCATCTGGATGCCATCTGCAGCAGATTTTGTCTCCTTCCTGTTCCACTCCGATGAGAAACCCAGGATCCTTCCTATGATTTCCCTTAATTTACGCAAAGCCCGGCATGCAGCAGAGAGACACTCATGGCAACACCACGCGCAGGCCGAAATTGGGCGTCAGCCATTCCTGTTCTCTGGGATCTTGGGATCATCTGCTTTGGGAATTTCCCTCTGAGCTTTCCTCTGCCTCGGAAACCCTCACCACTGGGTCTCCTTTAGCCTACCAGCTGCTATCTGCGTTCTGTTGTTAGCAGCAGCAGAACTCCCCATTGAGACTGGAGTTCCAATCACTCTGCCCCGAGTCCAGCCCACACTACTCCGTGAGCAAAAGGACGCAGTCTAGAGATTTATGTGCCTGCTCATGCAGGCATTTCTGCCCTCCCCTTGCCTCTGCCCTTAAAAGGCAGAAAATGCGAAAGTTGGTTTTAGTTTTAAATAGCTCTTAGTCTCCTTTCTATGCAGACACACTCGTGTTAGGAAGCAGTCACAAGCCAAAGCCACAAGTCGTGCCTTATCACAAATGTCTGGGGATGGCTCCATGCATATGTATAGTTTATTGATGAGGAAACTGAGGCCTGGGGAGAGAGGGGCTTGCGAGGTGCCTGCAATTCAGCCCAGCCTTCTTCCCTCGCCATCAAGCTGAGTCCCTGAACACGTGCCTTTCACAGGCGCAGCCCTCCACCAAAACAGCTCAGACAGCACAGGGAAAACAGTTACCTGGAGGTGCATTCGCTGCTGTCACCTGCCTTTTATCTTTTTTAGGGATTAATTTTATTGGTACATTTCAGATATACATAGTGGTCATATTCACCATAGCGAGTTTGTATCTGTGCGTAACACATTCTGAATCTTCTTTTCTCCCCAGCCTTCAACTCCAGTTCTCCTCCTTGTTTACAAAAGCTTTGCTCCCATTTTTTCTTCTATTCTTTTTTTTTTCCTTACTTACTTTTCGCCTTTCCCCTCCACTTTTTTTTTTTCCATATGAACATTTTATTTCTATTTCACAATATCTGTTATACATTTTGGCCCTTATTTACATTTTGATTTCTCACACCAGAGAAACTATGTGATATTTAAACAAGTATGTCTGATTTATTTCACTCCAGAGTATGGTCTCAAGGTGCATCCATTTACCTAGAAATATCTCAAATTTATCCTTCTTTATGGCAGTGTAGTACTCTATGGTATAGAAACACCCCACATCTTCTTTATCCATTCATCTATCAATGAGCATTTGGATTATTTCTAAAATTTAGCTATTACAGACTGTGCCATTGTAAATGTGAGTGTGCATATATCACTGTGATATGTGTTTAATTCTTTTGGTAAAATACGAAGAAGGGGAATGCCTGGGTCAAATGGAATCGCTAGTTTTAGTTTCTTTGGGGGAACCTCCACACTGATTTCCATGGTGGCTGAACCAGTCTGTATCCCTGCCAACAGTGCAGAGAGGTTCCTTTCTCCCTACAGCCCTGCCAGCATTTCTGATAGGATGATTTCTTGATAATAGCCATTCTCTGTCAGTGTTGTTCTAATGTGCATCTCTTGAATGACTAGTGCTGTTGAACAATTTTTATGTATTTATTTCCTGTTTTAACTTCTTCATCTGAGAAGTCTATGTTCCTTTCAGATGCCCATTTTTGGATTCAGTCTTTTAATTTGAGGTGTCTGAATTTTGAGTTCTTTATATGTTTTAGATATATAAAGTTTTGGTGCCAAAATCTTTTTCCCACTCTGGGTTTTCTCTTTACTACACTGGTGGTTTCTTTTGTATGCAAAAGATTTTTAATAAGGTGAGATCCCAGTTACAGACTGTAATATTTCCTGTGCAATCAAGGTTTTATTTATAAAGTCTTTGCCTACGTCGATCTCTTCAAAGTTCCACCTATGCTATCTTCCAGCAGATTTAGTGTTTCTGTTTTAATATTTAGGTGTTCAATTCATTTTTATTTTAGTGGAGTTCCTGCCTTTTACCTTCATCCTGAAATCTAGTTGCAAGTCAGCAAAGAGGCTGAGCAGTCTGTGTGCTGAGCCGGACAGGGATGAGGAAAAAGGTAAGCAGCTCTCGCATTTGAGGCCCCTTTGTTTATTCCTCAGTCAGGAAGAGCAGCGCCCCCTTCACATGTGTCCTCTGCCCTGTGGAGTGTCAGGAGAGAGCTCAGCGAGGGCAAGGGCAGGCTGTGCAGAGGAAGGCTCTTCGCGACTGCTGCCGGGAGAGGTTGCCCAGTTTTGCCTGTCTATAGAGGTGAGTTAACACCTCCTTACGTCTTCTGCTCATGTCTCAAGCAGCATGCTGCTGCCAAGTGCCACGCTTTCTCAGTCTGAGCACCCAAGGCTGACTCCCAGGGCTGATGACTCTTCCTTCATTGCACCTGACACCTTGAGAAATAATTGCCCTCTGCCCCTTGCAATTACAATAATCTCCCTGATATGGAAGAATAGAGCCAAATATTTCCACTTTGCAAATGGGGAAACAAGTACCAGAGTGAGGAAGGACTCACCTTTGATCTCTCATTTCCTTGCTAGAGTGAGGTATCCCCAAATTGCTTTCAATCCAGTGCTGAAATGCTCCTGGGTCCCAAAGCTGCCTCGCAGGCTGCAGAGTTCAATGACACAGCAGCCATCAGTCACCCCAGGAGCTTTCACACACAGAATCAAGCCCTGAAATCCACCTGATTTTATCAAGAGCATCATTCATGGCTGCAAGATTTCACTTCCCTCCTTGATTTCCTGGGATGGAAAACCCACACAAAAATATAGTCCTATCCTCTACTTTTTTGAGACAATGTAACACTTCCCATTATAAAATAGAAGTGTTATTGTTCCCCCAAAATTGTTTTGCAGATATAATTACAAAGGGAAGACTCCTGGTCCAGTCCTGAGTCCTTACAACCAGGATGCCGAAATAAATTACATCTGATGAGAAAAATGCCATGTGTTTTCCCTACCACACTATTTCTACATTTTTAAGAATACAAAGGGGCACAATTCAGAAAAGGCTAGATAATAAAAACTGTTCCAGAATCGTAATGCCCCTGCAGTTTCCACATAGCCAATGCTTATGGCAACCAAAGTAGCTAGAGAAATCCTGCTACTTCCAAAGTGCTTTCCTGCCCTTTGTGCTCAATTCCAGTCTCCCCATTGTATGTAAGCAGAAGGTACACAACTCCCTCTGCTTGGATGGATAATCAAGTCCATATCATTGTAGGAGCTGCTACAGGTCTCCAGCCTCTCAACTTTGCACAGGACTCTAGAGCACATCTGTGGCAAACCTTTGACCTGCTTTGATTCTCTGGCCATGGACATTACTATTTTGCAATGAGACTGGGAAGAGCTCTGAAGACCTGGGCCCATTTTCTTTGAGACTCAGCCTCTTTTCTATATGATCAAGACAGCAGAAACAGGACCAAGGAATGAGGAATACAGTATGGGTTCATCTTAACATTAAGGCCTTCAGTCATCCATTGGAATCTTCTAAGCACTCTGCTGCAGAATGGTTGACACTGGCTGCCCCGAGTCCATCAAATACCTTTCCCATATTGTGACCACCAGGAAGGCTGGGATGTTTTCACCCTTCCACAAAAGAATCCAGAAGATGCAACCTTTTCTCTTTCTCCTAACAACCACATATGGGTTAATGACCTAAGCATGGCCAAGCAGCGGGTGACAGAAAGAATTGAGGTTTCCTCAATATGACCAAGGTACTACTGAGTAAGCCAGACATGTGCAGGTGCACCACAAAGGAAGTGCCACCTGCCTCTGGGACGGTGTCCACTGACACTTTGCCTTGTGGGCAGACAGCTCTAATGCAGCCTGTCTGATTACTCTTTTATGAGCTGCCCAAACGCTCTGATCAATTCTGCTCATCAGAAACACTTTCTGTTGCTTCTGACCAACAGTTCTGACCCATAGATTCTCTCAAATATTGTAATCTGAAGATGGAACAAAACTAACACTTAAGCATGAATTCTTTGTTAGTTGTTGGCCAAGTAGGGTCAATTTGGGTCTTTGCAAGTTGACTATGCCGTGCTTTTTAAGGTTTGTTTTCCCCTATCACCCAGGAGGTGAGCTATCCCTAGCTACTTGCTAACAAGGAGTCTGCATCCATTCCTAACCAACGATAAATCACTAATGTATCCAAGAGATTTGGGTCTTAATAGGACTCAAAAGGCGCATAAGTAAAATGGAGTTTTCTTTCAATAACTAGAGCTTTCGTAGTGTAGAGATATTATAACTGCTTGATTCTTCCCCTTTAATCACTGTTTTTCAAAATAGCTGTTTCAAATAGTGATGAATTAGGATCTCTCTCTTTGTGTGTGTGTGTCTGTGTGTTTGTACATGTCTGTCTCTGTCTCTGTCTATCTCTTTACGTGTGTGTGTGTGTCTTCTCTCTCTCTCTCTCTCTCTCTCTCTCTCTCTCTCTCTCTCTCTCTCTCTCTCTCACTGTGTCTCTCAGAAACCAGCTATAAATAACATTGGTTTGGATATTGGAAAATTAAAAATGTATTGCAGCAGAAAAATGCAGAATGGAATGTAAAGAAATGAAAAAGAGGGCCTGGTGAGATGGTTCAGCTATCTAAAGCACCTACTTAGGCAATCGCAGGGACCGTGGTTCGATCCACAGCACCACATACTGCATCAGCCCCACACGCAGGGCAGGCTGAGCTGGCCATAATATATATATATATATAAAAAGTTGTTATAAGAAATGAAAAAGAAGTGCATTTAGAGCACCTTCATCTCACTTATTACATATATATATACACAATACATACACAGGAAACACTCTGGAAAGATATGCGCCAACATTGTGCAAAGTAGGGCACTCTAAGCAAGAGAATGGCTTAATTTTTAGATGTTTTTCTAAACTCTGTATAATTTATGTGCATTAGTTTGATATTTATGAAAGGCTATTTTTATTAGAGAAGAGAAATAAACCAATACCTGGTATAGACTAGGCACTCCAGAAACAGAATTATTAAAAGAGACGACCTTACTACAATAACTATACATAAATATTTTATAGTTAGCAATTACTTCACAAAGATGATATACCATTTAAAGCAATTTTGAAGACAGTAAATATTTCGTTACAACTAGATACCTGAACTTGTTCAATGACTACTTAGTCTAAATTTGATTTTCTACATCTGATTATAACCAGCCACTTTTTCTTCCCCACATTTCATAGCTGACTTTATATTTCAGTAAAGGGAATCATACAGCCTCATCTTTCACAGATAAAAGTTTCCCAATCTATGAATGTACCATCACTTACTTCAAGGTGCTCAGTCTCAGAACTGTTGACATTTGGATCACATCATCCTTTGTTGTAGGAGGCTGTCCTGTTCACGCAAGGGTAATGAGCAGCATCCTTGGCCTCCACCCACCAGATGCAGTTTCGCTTCCTTGCTCTCAGTCATGTTAACCAGAAATGTTTCCAGGCACTGCCAAATGCCACCCAGTGGGAACACTAACACACACACATACACACACACACACACACACACACACACACACACACACACAGCACAACCATTACTTTCACTGTTTCCTTGCTGCTGGATGAATAGGTTGTCAATATTTTCTGTATTATGAACAATGGCAATTTTAACAAACCTACCAGATATAGATTCACCTGTACCTACTTGCCTGATTAATTCCTTAGAACATTTTTCTAGAAATTCAATACCTGGATCAAATATGCTAGATGCATTTTAAGGATATATTAGAGCAAAGTGCCCTTCCTGTTGATTATACACCTATAGGTAAATAGGTGCCATGACTGTCACTTCTGGGTGTCATTATTCTGCTTAATAATGGCAATCTAAGTGCTTAAGATGCTGTATAAACATTGTTTTCCATGTAAGAGATGGAATTTTCTGTGTAAAAGTGGTATACTTATTTTTTTAGTGTTTCTTCTATTTCAAGTGTTTATCTAGGAATTTATGTAGTAATAATGTTAACCCCTTGTTTAACACCCCACTGCAGGAACACTTTTAGTTGCTATTTGTTCAGTCTATCATTTCTATTTCTGTACTAAAAATGTTACTTTTAATTCATAAAATCTTATCTGTTTTTCACTTTTGTTCCTTGCTTTTGTTTTTGTTTTTCACTTTTGGCTTCTGGACTTATCATCTTAGAAAAGGTCTTTCTACCCCAAGTTTATTAAATTGTCAGTGAGTTGTGCCAGCACAATATTTTGTCTGATGAGTTTAAATACCAATATATTGTATGCTGAATTGTACACTTGGATTTCCTTAATCTACTCCATTGATCTGTGTATGTTACTTTATGCCAACACCACATTCTTATCATGAACTTGGGTTTAAAAATATCTTTTAATATCTAGCAGTGTACTTATATTAATATTCTTTTTATTGGATAGCCTCATATAATGCACTCAAAAATAGAAGCTATCATTACATTTTTTCAAAAGAGTATTTCACTAGTATTTTTCATTTTTACCAAAAGTAAGTATTTTTAAAAGTTCAAATAACAGCAAAAATCTTCAGAAGATGTCAGAATAAAAAATGGTGCTAGCTTCACCTTTTCAAGATCTTTAGAAATGTCAGGGGAAAATAAAAGATATGTTTAGAAGAATGCATCATGGAAATACCAGGGAACAAGGAGGGTCCTTGTTGAACTAGAAATTATGAGGCACAGTTGAATTGTGAAAGGCAGATGGAGTTGGATTAAAAAGAGAGAAGCCATAGTCCCAGTAGTGTTCAGAGAAACTTGCTATGAGAGGTAGGAGGGATTACAGAAACATCTGGAGCTCGAAGTCCTCAATGAGGACATGCGGTGAGTGGCAAGTGAGATGCTAGGAGGACCACCTGGGAGTCATCTTCGCTGCCTCTCTGTTCCTCTCCTTCGTCATGGGGCTGTAGCACCAAGCACCAGTGACTGTATCCTAGAGGCTGGTCGTCCCTAATGGAACAGGACACCACCACAGAGTCTTCACAGCTGGCAGTGTTTCCATCCCTGCTCCCACTAGCAGCAGGCAACAAGTAAGAACTAAAGCAAGCAGAGGTGTAGGTGAATGGCAGAAAGGGAGAGAAAACAAGTTGGTTAAGTTGTTTTTGATTTCCAGAATTAAGGATTGTTTTTAGATTGAAGAGATCATAGAAAGTCAGATACAAGTAACATTATAATATTATCATAAATAATAATAAACAACACTTAGACACACTGTTGTGAAATATTAAAATCTCAACAACAAAGAAAGCAGCATAAAACCTGCTCAGGTAAAGGCAGTCTATCTTCATTAGAATAATAATCAAATTGATATCAGGGAATTAACAGAAACACTAGTTATAAGAAAACAACAGAATGACAGTCCATTCACATGTAGGCTACCCTGACTTCATCAAGTTAACAAAGGATAACTTTCAAAAACCCTCATTACAAAGGAGAAAAGTTAGATGTATTCCCTTTGCATGAAAAAAAAAGACAAGAATATTCACCATTATTACTGCTATCCATATGGTGCTGGAGGCATCAGCCCCCACATTTAAAATGAAGATTCAAGAATTGCAAGACACAGGAAAGAATTTTCTTTGTTTTATTATTTATTTATTTATTTGGTACAGGATCTTGCTACACAGTTTAGAATCATAGTGACCTTCTTGTCTCAGCCTCCCGAGTGCTGAGATTAAGGCATGTGCCACCATGCCCATTTTCAGTGGCTAGCACAGTGTGCCCAGGGTTCCAGGGCTGGCACAGCATGCAGTACCAAGAATCAAACTCAAGACCTTTTGCTTTCCAAGCAGGTGCTTAGACTGCTGAACTATCTCCCTAGCCCCAAGAAAGAATTTTCATTGTTCATAAGTGACGTGAAAACCTAAAGGACTCAACAACCAGAGTGCAGGGAAGTTTCCACACACAAGTGTCGGCCTACAAAAAATGAGTTCCTACATATGAAGCAAAGTTAAGTAGATTATAGAATGATTTTTTTTTTTTTTTTTGGTGGTACTGGGGATTGAACTCAGGACTTTGAGCTTGCCAGGCAGGTGCTTACTCCACTGAGCTATATCCCCAGCCCTCTATAGAATGATTTTTTAATGCAACAGCAGGCTGAGAAAGGTGTGACACACATTTGCGGTCTCGGGTTTACTTTAACCATTAAAACACAAAAGAAACATAGTGAGACCCTGTCTCAAAAAGACAACAGCAACAATAATAATAAAAGAATATTTAAAACCTGAAAAGATAGTTTTCATAGTTTGGAAAGTTTGATACTAAAATGATACCAGTTAATCTGGAGGTTAGATAACATTTATTTAGTGCTGCGGGTATGTTCAAAGATCTTGATAAAATAATCCTTAAAACTATATGAGGGCCAGGAGAGCTAGCTCTGAAGCAGACTGAAGCGCCTGCTTAGGCAAGCACAGGGACCACAGTTCAATCCTCAGAACCATGTGCCGCACCAGTCCTGCCCCCAGGGCAGGCTAAGCTGGCCAGAGTCTGGGCATAGTGGCACATATTTGTAATACCAGTGTTGGGGAGGCTGAAAACAGGAGAATCAGTATGAGTTCAAGCTGCATAGTGAGACCCAATAACAACCAAATACATTTTAAAAAAAAACCATATGGAAAAATAAGGCTGTTGGAACACTAAGAAAGTTTTTATGAAAGAATAGGAAAGAAAAGTAGACGTGCTTACCAATATTAAGATGCATTTTAAAGCTTTAGTATCAATTATAAATCAGTTATAAATGCAAACTACTGGTCTAAGAAGAGACCAACCAAGCAACAGTTCAGAAACAGAAGTTCAAAACTAAGCAGAATATATACAGAAACACGAAATATCGTAAAAATAGTATCGTGAGTCTGGGGGAGATGCACTGCCCAGTGCTGTGGCCCCCCCAACTGTGTGAGACTCAGGACATCAGAGATGCGGTGATGAATGCAGGTGGCCTTTCTGATCCACTAGCACTGGGGTGAACATAACCTTTTGCAAGTCTCCAACAGTACTTTACTATGCAAGAAAAATTGTCACTATTTGAAAGAAATAAACTTCACATACCATGCAATAAGGGCATTTAGTTGGGTTGAAGACATTAAAATGACAAAATGATAAAGTTAATACAATAAAATGTAGACATTTAATGGATAGAGCATGCTCCCACCAAGAGATCTGTAGAATTCCAAGCCCTTGGGACTCGCAAATGTGAATTTATTTGGAAATAGGGTCTTGCTGATGTCATGAAGGCATGATGAAGTCATATCTGATTGGGTGGTCCCTAACCCCATATGACTAGTGTCATTGTGTGACAGAGATACAAGGACAGGAGTGATGCATCTGTAAGCAAAGGAACAAATGACTGTTGGCAACACCCACAGCTAAGACAAACACAAACGCAGAGTTTTCCCTGGAAATTTCAAGGAAACAGGGTCATGCCAGCACCTTGATTTCTGGCCTCTGGGACTGTAAGAGGATACATTGCTCTTGGTTAGGCCACCCATCTCACTGCAGCTGCCCCAGGATACTAGCACAGCTGGAAAGTATTTCTATGATGTTTGAGTAGAGAAGAGCTTAAACAAAACCTCAAAAGCCCAGAATTGAAGATGAAACATTATGGATGTGACAGCATAGAAATTAAGACCTTTTGTTCACACAGAAAAAGGTCTCAAGCAAAGTTAAATGTCAGGTGATATTTGGAGTATTTACAAATGTGCGAAGTCTAGACGTAGTTGAGGCTATTTCCTAGAATGTACCTTCAACACCAGAAAAATACCAAGAGGTCTGGAAATGTAAGAACCCCAGAGTAGGGAAAAGCACTGGAGACAGAACGTGCATTACCTCACGGTTTCAAAAATAACCAATGAGAGCTGGCCATACTGGGGCATGCCTGTAATCCCAGGCGTGGATGGCTCAGGAGGATGACAAGTGTGAGCCCAACCCAGAAAACAGCAATTTAGTGAGACACTGCCTCAAAATTTAAAAACAAAGTTCTGGCAAAATAGCTCAGTGGTCTAAAGTATCTGCTGAAGTAAGCTTGGGCAAGCACCGTGGTTCGATGCCCAGCACTACATGCTGCACCAGCCCCACCCCCAGGGCAGGCTGAGCCAGCCACAAACAAGCAAACAAAATTTTAAAAATAAAAAATGAAAAGGATAGGAATGTAGCTCAGTGCAAAGGCCCCATGTTTAATTCCCAGTACCACAAAGATAAATAAAATTAATCATCATCATCATCATCACCATCATCATCATTATCTTTCCATTCATCCTTCTTTTATTTCTTTTTGTGAAAAAACTTAAGAGAGTTTCTGGCTATCTGGAAATAGTTTAGCAAAGCACAAGTTCTCAAAGTGTGGCCCCCACGCAGAGCAGAAGTAGCAGCATCTCAGGGGCTTCATTAGAAAAGCCATTTCTGGGACCCCTCCAGATCCAGCAGGCAGAATCAGCCACCTGAGTCTGGGCCCAGGCTCTGAGTTTAACAAGTCCTCTGGGTAGCACTGAGGATGCTACAGTTCAAAGCTCACTGCCTTGGCGCGTGGATGCACAGCTGCCATGTGTACTGAGTCCAAGTATCCTGGAGTTACCTGCAGCACCTTTTATCAAGGACCTCAATTAAAGCTATATACTTTAGCTCAATATCTGTCATAATAAGTACTCTTTAAGTAGCTACTTTTATTAATATTTTAGAACAGGCCACTGTGTTAGTCGGTTTTCTATCATTAGCACAAATATTTATGCAGAGTGTGGTGGCTCATTCCAGTAATCCCAGAACTTGGAGGCCAAGGTCAGAGCAAATACAAGTTCAAGGCCAGCCCAGACTACATAGCAAGAACCTTGTCTCACAAAACAGCAACAAACACAAAAAAATACAACCAAAAAACCCCACAAATACCAACAGTGATCAACTCATTAAAAGAAAAAGTGGCTCCCAATTTTAGAGGCGTCATCAGCCCATGATCACTCGGCCCCAGTCTTTGGCCTTTTGGTGACACAGGATGGTGAGAAGAAAGCTGCTCTCCTTATGTCTGGACAGTGACATAATCCCCTTTGAGGGCTCAGCCCCAGGGACCCCTAAAGGCCTACTACCCCCATCTCTAAAAGTCTGCCACCTGTAGATCTTTGGGGCCATTCAATATCCAGATAGTAGCAGGGACTTGTAAGATAAAAACATAAGCAACACTGAAAGGAAAACAAAATGTCAAAAATAATTCCAAAATAGCTAGACAATAGGATCTTGAATGTGTTACCACAAAGAAATGGTTCATGTCTGGTTTGTTTCTTGTTTGTTTTAATTTAATTTTATTTTATTTTGAAGAGTAAAAACAGAAGCAAAAACACATAGAAAAAAGACAGAAACAGAGTAACATACAATAATACATTTATTACAGATTTTCAAAGCAGGAATAGCTAATTAACAATGGTTGTTATATTATCTATTTTTGTCAAATCTGTTGCTCAGAGTAACAGATACAGTTATGCAAGAATGGAGAGATAATTGAATATTGGTGCTTGCTTTCAAGAAATCTTAATTTTTTTCCTTGTCTTTTTTGTTTTAATTTCTTTTAAAGAGAGCATAATAACCGATAAGACATTAGAAGTGGTACACATTTAGAAGACCAAGATCAGAGACACTCAACGATGGGTGTAATAGACAGTGCTGTCCTTGGTGTAGCTGCTCAGATCACAGATATCAGCATTCAGAGTTAGCCAAGGTGAAAGTTCTAAACATTAACTGCTATTAAAACAACTGATCAAAATTATTTGTACAGTCATCTCAACCATTCTGTGTATATACTTGCATGTTTTTCCGTCCTTCCTTTTTTCCTCTTTCCTTCATTCTCTCATCTTTGTTGAAGAAACTAATTACCCTGATTGGATAATTACGAATGTATAATTGTATCAAAACATCATATTATACCCTATAAATATGTACAACTGCTATATGCCAATTAAAACTAAATTTTAAAAATAAACAAACTTTTGATATAATTTATCTTGACAAAGACATAATTTGCCTTTTTTTAATTTGTTCATATTGCCAGGATTTCTAGTTGTTTCTGCTTCTATCCCTCCAGAGCTTCCAAGATGAAACCCTATTGTTCCTCAACCTAAGACTTCATTCATATGTGGTCCTGCGGGTGTCTTGCTTTGCCTTTAATCCCAAGACTTCCTGTTCTTATTCCTTTATTGTTCTCACATTTTTCTCCTCCATTTTTTCCATTTGTTTTCATTTCCACACTTGAAAGACATAGTGAAAAAAATACCTGTGGTCTCTTGTTGCCATCGTTTGGTAAAAGAAACAAAAATTAAGAAAGATCCAACCTCAGTGCAAATGATTCTAATCAAAAGAAAAAAAGATAGGAAAATAAATGGAACATCTGAAAAGGAATGCATTTTAATTACTTTAAGGTGGGAAGACATTATAGAACATTTTATTGTTGTCCTATGTAGGATACAATAGTTTCCTTGATGCATGTTAGTTATGACAGTATGTTGGGCACTAGATTATTTTCTGATTTCTTCAGATAACTTCTGTAGTTTTAGCCCAGGCATTGTCAAAAATTTAATGTCAAACAGAAAATGGTGAAAAATACAGAATTAGCACTATTAAGGCCATCTCACACAATTTGGAAAGTTCCAGGAATCCCAGAGAGCTGGACTCAATGGCCTGGTAGGCCTCCTGCCTTTTCCAACATGGCAGGGAAAGGAAGACTGAGGAGGCAAGCCTGATATTCCAGTGAGTGACTTTTGAAATGGAGCCCCAGGATTCTCTATGCCCCACCAGGCCCTGTGGCTTGAAGTTCTCTTTGCATGAGGCAGCTACCCTAAACACATCTGGAAGGAAACTGCTGGTCTCCTCCACGCAGAGAGATATTTGAAACTCTTCATTGCTACCCCTATGGCATATAGAATAGCAGCTTTCAGGGTGTGCTTTGCCCTGAGTGATTCTGTTTGTGATTTGCACCATTGTGAGTAGAAATGCTGAGACAGGGTGACTTTATGTACTGCTAGATAACCGCCATATGTTGGACACAACAAACTTAGTGAGAAAAACAACCCTGAGCTGCACAGCAGTCATAAGGCAGGCTGATAAACTAATCTTGCTAATAAAAATTACCACTTGTAAATATATCAAATTAAACCAAGGACACATGAATACCTGATATATCTAAGTATCGGACAAAAACCAGACATGGGAGCTTATGGGATTCACCAGACCAACAAAAATTGCAACTCCCACCTAAATTGTGTAAAAGGAGGGATGCCCAACCTGGGGTTCAGTGGCAATGCTCTGGCTAGTCATCTCCGCAACTCCCCCTGGTAAACGTGTCATGAGGTAAACAGGCCACAAACTCCAGTTCTTTGTCTCACTGCTTCAGCTCAGTTGGAGCTCCCTGCCTGATGAGCCCCAATCAAACACCTGCCACTCACGCTCAGGTTTGGGTCAGTTATGTGCTCTCAAGCAGCCCTGGTACTGGGTGCTACTCCTCCCAGAAGTCCGACCTGAGCTGGGACCCTCTGCCACCGGTGATGACTCCTCATGTCTCTGTAGACTGTCTGCCTTAACTTTCAGCCCTGCGTCCTCAATCCTGCAGCCACTGTTGGGCCTCTCTTAGCTATCTGTATTCTGTACATTAGTGGTGAAGTATGATGTGTGACTTGAGTGTAATGGAAACTAATAGGTAAGTTTGGAATAAAAGAGGCTGTGTGATTGCCCAGTTTACTGGCTACCGAGTGAACTTGAGAGTAGTCAGCCTCCTAACACTGACAACAGTGATATATTATAAATTTACTGCCATTTAATAAATTCTGGCATTGTAGGAGGACACAAATCTGTCTGGTCCATGTTACTGGTATAGATCACCCATGACTGGAACCAGTGGCTCTACTGAGAGGAGGCTGCCTTTGGTGACCACCTCCAAATGATTAAGAGTAAGAAAACAAGCTTGATTTCATTGACTTGACAAATAGACACATCCATGAGAAGAG
Organism: Capromys pilorides; assembly: GCA_004027915.1. Taxonomy (NCBI): domain Eukaryota; kingdom Metazoa; phylum Chordata; class Mammalia; order Rodentia; family Capromyidae; genus Capromys; species Capromys pilorides. Next base: position 23,235 of record PVKN010002136.1, read on the forward strand.
AGCTACTTCTGTCCTCCTTCCTCTTACCGCCAGCCCTTGGCTGAGGCTGCCTTGGGCGAGTGCCAACATGCTGCCTTCCACACACCACTTCCTGTGTTATCTTTCTAGAAACTACTTTCTCAGTGAGTCTGTATGAGTCTAAATCACCACATAGACTGTATTTCTGAGCAGAGCTTTTAAGCACTTACATAGCAATGTTGCAGAATTAGCTGCATCCCAAACTACCTGATCATTTTGATCCAAGCGAAACCAGAGAGACGTTACCCAGGGAGACAGACAGTGGGTGGCAAGATGGGATCTTCAAGTTTGGCTTTTGGTTCCCAGTTCTGAATGTGAAGCACCTCACTGGGCTGCATTCTTTCACATGAGGTCAGTTCACACCATTTTGAATAGTTTGTGGGTCCCTCAGTGCCATGAACTGCCCAGCATTCTTCAGAGGAGGCCTGTGAAACTCAGAGCTCCTTGCTTCTCCCTCACGGGAGAAGTCATTTTCTATTTAGTTTATTCCGTGAAGAGAGAACTGGCATTCAAAACTGGCATTTTTATTGCCAGGGTCTTTCTGAGTGTTAGCTGAGGCCTCTGGGCAGTGGCAGGTGGGATAAGGAGAACCACTGAGTTCAGGCCACAGCCCCGCCCCACTGAGCAAGGCAACTTCAAGCAGCCTGGCAGCAGGATGCTATGGGTAATGAACTTTCAATCTCCAGAATGGCTTTTTTTTTAAAAAAAAAAAAAAAAACCTTAGGCACATGAGATTACCAGCTCACCCTTGAAACACTTAGGGAAACCTAAGTGCACACTAGTGGCTTTCCCATTGCTTACAAGAAGACACAATGAACTTTTCAAAGCTAACTGTACTACTGTTAAAAAAAATAGACATTGAATCCAGTGTCATAGACTCCAGCATCTTCAGGGTTTTGACAGATACTAGAAACTTGTGGCAGAGCTGGATGATCTAAGACAATGGATCAGTGCCACCAATAGGTCACCAATAAGCTTAGGTCACTTGTCACCTAGGACCAGTATTAGAATTTGAATATTCTGAGTCTAAAATAGTTTCCTCTACCCACTCAGCACCATGGTTATCACCCACTCCAGTTTCTAGAATTCCTTGCTGTTTTGATTATATCTTGAATAGTCTCTTCAACAGCTTTTATTTTAGGAGGGAAAGGAGGAAAAACAGGTATAGAGGTCAATGGTATGTTGTATTGAAAGGGCTAGAATGGCTGTTTTAATAGAGACAATAGCCACCCACAGCTCAGTTCTAATGGGGTGATTGGAAGCATAGGTATCAGAAACTAGAGGAAATAACCACTTCTTTCAAGATAAGGGATCATATATATCTGCTCCCCTAAATTCTAATCACTTGCTTACTCTGCTTAAACTCTTTTCAAAATGTGGTTACATAATGCTTCTCAAACTGAAGCTCGTACTAAAGTCACCCAGAGGGTTTATGAAACCACAGATTCCTACCCCACACATACCAAGACTGTGATCAGGTGGGAGTAGGGATTTCCATAAGGTTTTCTAGGGATGTTAGACCATAGACCACACTGCAGGGAACCCGGGAAACAGGAACATGGGAAACTGCTTAAAATGAAATGACTTTGAGTTGTCTGTATTATGGTCTGCTATGACTGGATTAAGTGTCTCCTAAAGGCTCATATGCTAAAGCCTTAGACCCCAGTCTGTGGTGCTATTAAGGAGGTGCTAGAACCTTTGATGTGGGGCCTAGTGGGAAGGAAGTTGGGGAGGTGCCCTTGAAGCATATAGTAGGGGCCACCCCTCCTCTTTCTTTTTTTCCTTTAGTCATCATGAGGAAAACGAGAGTTTCCTCTACCATGAATTCCCAGCAGGGCAAGCTGCCCTCCACAAGCCCAAAAGCAATGGAGTCAACTGACTGTGGACTGAAACCTCCAAAACTGTGAACTAGAACAAACTTTTACTCTTTTTAAACTGATCTATCACAGGTATTTTGTCAAAGTCACAGAGAGGGGATTAGCACATTACTCACCTTGTTCTCTCTGTTCCTTCCTTCTCTCAGTCTTTTGGCTAGTATCTTACGTGTTTGCTCCCAGACAATTGGAGAAGAGGGAGGAGAAAGAAAGAGACAGTGCGGCATTCCATTCTGGAATGTTGCAGCTCATTAGCAACTTGCACTAAAGGGAAGGGAGAGTCCAGCTGAGACCAATCAGCCCAACAACTGAGGTCAGGGATCATTTCTCTATGGGAAGCTTATTGCTACCAGTGCTTGTGCCAGAATGATGTGGCTCTTCATGTGCAAAAAAAATTTTTTTTTGTCTTTTTGAGACAGGGTCTCACTATGTAGTTGATACTGGCCTTGAGCTCACTTTTGTAGCCCAGGCTGGTCTCAAACTTGCACTGATGCTCCTGCCTCAGCCTCCCAAGTACTGGGATTACAGGCGTGTGCCACTACGCCTGGCCATGTGCAAAATAATTTACATTTTCTTTCAAAAGCCCAAATCTGTTAACAGGCTAGAGAAAAGGCAAAATGACTTCTTATTTTTAAGAAACCATCATGTTATACTGACCAGAGAATTGGAAAGGTGCAAATATGCTTTGAGGAAACCCCTTCAAACAACAAGAAAATGAACTGAGTGTGCAACTAGAGTATCCCAGGACTGGTCATGGACAGGGACAGCTTTTGCACTGGCAAGTGTGTACCAGACAGGAAAAAGAACCCAATGATCAAAAGAGAGCATGGGGCAGAACACAAGGCAAGCCTTGAAGAGGTGCAGGGGGTGGATGTGTTGTCCAGGTCAGCCCATGGGATCGAGTCTATCAGCTTCCAGGAGTGCTAGCTAATGAGCTCCTTCATTGAGGCTCCTTGAGAACTATACGCTGGTTGGTGGTGAGAGGGCTGCCTTATCAAAGGCTGCACCCCTTCTGGGACAGCCAAATCCAAGGACTACAGGGTTCAAAGGCTACATCCCCATGATGGTTAATTTCGGTGCACCACTTTATCCAGATGTTTGGTCAAACATCTTAGATGTTATGCTGGGTATTTTTGCGAAGTGTTTTTGTTTCATTTGATGGATGAAATTAGAATTTAAATGGGTGGGCTTTGAGTAAAGCAAATCATCCTCCATAATGTGGGTAGTCCTCATCCAATCAGTTGAAGGCCTTACTAGACCTTCCCTGGCAAGAAAGAATTCCGCAAACAGACCATTTTTCGACTTGAACTGAAATTATTCCCTAAGTCTCCATACTGCCAGCATACCCCTGCCAACTTTGAACTTGCCAGTCTCCATGGTTGAGTGAACTAATTCTTCAAAATAAATCCATCCCTTATCCTTCCTCTCCCCCTCCCTTGCCCTCTCCTTTCTTCCCATGAGGGAGAGAAGGCCTTTGTTGCAACTACCCAGCTGCCCAATCCTTTCACCCAATCCTGTATACTTAACTGCTTCAAGTTCTCACCCCAGGAACTCGCCTCCATAGACACCCTGCACACATCACTCCAGCTCAGAATTGGTATCCTCCGAAATCCAACCCGTAAAAGGAGCTGTGGAATTTGGACGTGCGTGTGTGTGTGTGTGTGTGTGTGTGTGTGTGTGTGTGTATGCACTCCCACCTGCCTCCCTATTGATACTCGAGACACAGAAACCTCCTTTTCAGTGTCTTTAGAATCCACCCAGGCTGACACAGTGTGGCACACAACAAGGGCTGCTTAAATGGTAGCCATTTGCCACTGGCTAACACAGCACTGCATCACTGTGTGACGGCTGTACTCCTCCAGGAAGGCCATTTGATACAATCCCGCTCAGAGTCTGTCCTGAAAGGGTATTGGAGCTTTTCTTCAACATCCCCAAGCACAAACATCTTACTTCTCCACAAGGAGACCCATCTCTTAGGACACTTTTTGAAATGTTGAATGCAAAGCCTAAATCCGCCTGTACAAGAAGTAGGACAAGTGATGTCTGTCCACAGAACTCTTAGTTCATTTTCTCTTGCTATTACTGAATACCACAAACCGGATATTTTATACAGAAAAAAGTTATTATAGTTCGGGAGGTTGGGAGTTCCAAGGTCCAAGGTGTACAAAGTCTCAAGGTAGTGCAGGGCATCACATGACAAGACACAGCAGGCTTGATAGCTTGAGTCTCTCCCCTTTTTTTTCTTCCACATTTTTACTAGTGCATATTGGTTATCCATAATGCTTTAACGGGGTTGTGTTTGGCAGATTTGCACCTACCATATTTTAACCAGCTCCCCGTCACCTCCCCTTGCTCCATCCTCTCCTCTAGTTTCACATTTTGGAGATATAGAGGGTGTAAGGATTGATAATGGGCAAATGAATATGGTCACAGTACATCATATACACTGAAACCTTTCGGTCTTCTAATAAGGCACCAAATCTGATCATGAGCCCCCCACCGCCTGGGATTCTAATTACCTCCCAAGGGTCTTGCTGCCGAATACCACTGACACGACCTTAGGGATTAAGTTTCAACATGAGTTTTGGAAGAAACAAACGTTCAGACCAGTGCAATATGGAAACCCTTTTATATTTTAAAGTGTTTGCTTTTCTAATTGTCCCTGTTCCTACGCTTAGGCCACACTTTATAGTTCTCACTCCCTCCTGATTACCCCACCATGTTGCCCCAGAGACAAACACAAAGGACTCACAAATATACAGAACACAGAAGCAGTACAAGTCCACTTACCTGCTTTTGTAGTCAAGAAACACATAAGGTGCTGGCGTACCCAGCCCACAATCAGTGGCCCATGGCGACAACCCAGGCCTGCTTTATCCCACATACCGCCCCTCCGCAAGTGCCCAGAGTCCTGGAGCACAAAGCTTGCCCACAATCCTGTCCTGGATATCTAACAAGGAGCTGGAAAACATTAAAATTCTAATAGCCTCAATCTCCTGTTCACTTGATTCTCCCTCCCAAGATTGTAAGTTCAGACACCCTGGAGCTGGGTCATGTCTGGAGCTCCTGCCACTGGGACGTATGGTCCTGGGCTCTTTCCCCTGCAGGTCTTGGTAGTATGGTTTTTCCCCTCTTCTGCAAGAAGCATATGTAAACTTGGCTACACTGGAGCTCTGTTTCACAGAATTCCCTTCTCTGTATGTTTTTAGGTTAGACTTTGCCAAAAAAGGAAAATATTGTACCACATATGAAAAATGGAAGCACCCCAGCAGGCCTTACTTCCAGCAGGGCTTCATGGTTCTATGCTGCAAGACACATACATGGTGCCAGCAGGTTCCATCTGGTCCTCTCTCTTCCCTGCTCTCCAAACAGGGTTTCTCATCTAACTGCTGGTCCTGAAGGCTGACAGCAAGTGCACAGCAGACAAGCAGCCAGTCTTATAGTGACTTCTCCCTAGCTTCTCTTGACTGCTCCTCTCTGGCACTGGGTGACTGGCTCTTTGATGCTCCTGTAAGCCCTAACTTGTCCACCCACATCTGTGATTCACAAGGCCAGATTTATGACCTTTCTCAGCTCTCTTATACCTCTCATCAGGCCGTACATTCCCAGATTCACCTAAGGTCTAACTTCCACCATATCCCTTATTACATTGACACCACCAATGATAATAGCAGTTTAGGGTGGTTAGGATGGTTTTGAAGGCACACTTTGTAAGAGGGCAGAATTCCTCTAAGAAAAAGCATCCCTGCCTTATCTCTCCCAGCCTTTCTCTAGCTTGCCCACATGTTACCCAGATAACAATTGGTCCCAAGATCTAGATGTAGGGAGAGAAAAGGCTCTCCTTTCAAAACTCAACCAACTTCTTTAATCTGCCTAATAACAGAGAATTCTAAATTCAGTGGACTATTGACTCTTTCCCAGACATTAACAAAGTCAATACTTCAGGTTTTCACTTGTTCTCTCACCCTCCATGATCAGAACTGAGATAGGAGAGGGGTCTTGCTTGAACCCTTACCCTCAAATGTCATCAAAGCGCTTTCTCATCAGTCTTACTCTTCCATAAAGACAGAAAGACATCTGGTTTGGCTATCATGAGACCTCCAGCATCTAACACAGTATGGTTGCCATATATATTTGGCCAGAAAGGCACCCAAAGATTTTGTTTGCCCTCTTAATGGTGACAGGTTGACAAACATTAAAGACAAAGTGTTCCTTTTAGTCCACTGGAAATAAAAGCCATACCTTATTTCTGCCAGAATTTTCTTTGCAAAGCTTCCCCTGCCAGAGAGCCCTGTGTGGGAGTTTTCTCCCAAGCAGTAAATAACAATTTACACCCACCCTCCACAGGCACACTGCATTTTATTGGCTAAATATAAATGGATAACAACAGGCTTCTTCAGGGAGACCCATGCCGTGGCTCTCCACCTTCCCTGTGGGATGGTGTGCCCCCAATCCTCTTGCTTCCTCCTTCTTCAGAGACAGTCCCCACTGGACCAACCACCCACGGTCCTGGAGCCAAAAGAGGACTGGTTCTATCAAGTGCCAACGTGCTATCACTTTATTTCATGTGGCAGAGACCATCATTTCTTAACATGAAGAAGGGTTGTATCTTAGAGGATTCCTCAGGGATTCCAAGTCTCCAGAAATGAGACAGGGCGGAAAATTAGCATTTCCCATGAGACAACACTAGCGCATAGTGATGGGAAAACTGTTGTGATTTCAGTGGCAACCCTTTCTTCTCGCCTACTGTAAAACTCCTCTTTTTTTGTCAAACTCGGGCTGTGGAGGCTTCTTCAGAGGAGCTTCCTATGACCACCCTTTCACCCATGTGAAGAATTATCATCTGCACACTTTGCATTATTTAGTTGTCATAACAAGTCCACAAATAGGACTCATTGTCCCTGCTATATTGAAAAAATGGAGATCAAAGATATTAGGCAACTTGTGCACATTCAGCCAGCAACTTAGCAGCAAAGCCAAAACAAACAGCCATGGGGAGGCATTCAATTGGGAGGTTGGGAGATTGAGAATGAGGCAGGAAAGGAAGGCAGGCTCTCAGAATCTCAGAACATTTGCCAGTGTGATTATTTGGGAGACCTAGTTATTGTCAAGGGCTGTGATAATAAAGTATCATGACCTGAGAAGGTTTGAACAAGAGCAGTTTGTTTTGTTTTTGTCTCACAGTTCTGGAGGCTAAAGTCTTGACATCAAGATATCAGCAAGGGTAGTTTCTTGTGGGGTCTGGAGGAAGAATCTGTACTCTGTTTTAGTCACTTTCTTCTTCACAGGGATAAAATACCTGACAGCCACAATTTAAAGGAGAAGTTTGCTTTGTTTCTCGGTAACACTCCCTGGTCTATAGGCTCCAAGGTAAAAATGCACGTGGGAGGGGTCTGGTGGAGGAGTCTCCTCACATCATGGCTGCCAGGGAGGGAGACACACCCCCTCCTGGTCACCCCAATGACTTGCCTCTAATAAGGCCTTGTATCCTAAGAGGACATTCAGCTGCTGAAGTCATTCGTAGATGAAGCCACTGAAGAGTACAATGTCCTGTGACCTAATCACCTTCCCAAAGCCCCACATCTGAGCATGTAAGTGCATATAGGTGGTAGGGACATTAAATTGGAGCCATAATCCATGTTTCTCCTCTAGGTTCTGGTAGCTTCCAAGAATCTTTGGCACTCCTTGGCTTGTAGAAGCATCATTTCAATCTCTGCTTTCCTCTCTCTGCATGTTATCTATGTCCAAATTTTCCCTTTTCAAAAGGGTACCACTCATATTAGATTAAGACCCACACTAATGAGTTTGATTTAACTTGGTTATATCTCCAAAGACCTTATTTCTGAAACATATAATTTTTCAAATCAGTGGACGTTAGGATTTCAACGTAAGAACCTGAGGAGAGCTCAATCCAACCAATAAAATGGGGCTATTATCAAAGTTACTCAGGAGTTGGGTGCTCCTTCTCAATCTAGGCCAAGCAGCAAGATCAGGAAAGTCATACCAGCACCATCACAGGGAAGAAGAATCCCACATGGCCACTGGCCCCTCAGAGGAAAAGGGCAACCATGCTCCCATGAAACAAATTTCAAAACCTGCCCAGGATGAGTCCTACCCACTCTTACCCACAGTCATCAGTGGAAACCTATTAATCATGGGAATCACTTGAGAAAGTTATAACCACTCACAGATCAAGGCAAGCCGGGTTTATTCCAGCACACACTGGTGTTTCTCAACAATTGAAAAATCTATTACCATAATTATGTAACACACTAAGAAGGAGCTACAGAATCTGCAAATACCTCAAAGGATGCATATGATCAGTGCATTCCTCTCTCTATTTTCTCATCCTGCCTTTCTTCTCTCTACCATGTGACTTTAAATTTTTATACTAAAGGCAGAGTCACCTCCCCTATCTTCATTTTTTAAAATGTATTTAGTACAGGGTCTACAGGGTCTCACTACACAGATCAGACTCATAGTGATCCTCCTGTTTTCAGCCTCCCAAGTGCTGGAATTACAGGTACACACCACCAGGCCCAATCTCAGTCACCATTACAGTGAGCTCCAGGGGTTGGAGGGGAGCATGGCACACTGGGGATCAAGCTCCAGTCCCTGAGTCTACCTAAGTAGGTGCTTTAATCCGATGAGCTATCCGGCCAGCCCCTCCCTCATCTTCGTTATTGTTAGGCGTGACTCTACAACTTGCTTTACCCTATGAAAATCAGGTGGCAGTGGCAGTATGTCATTTCCATCATTGGCCATAGGAACATCATTTGTTTCCATTTGACCTCCCTTAAACTTCTGCCGTGACCATGAGAAGAATCTTGACCCATCTCAACCCTGATCCAAGGAAGATGAGAGACTTTCATTGAGAACTTAGAACCAAGCCCTAGTCAAGCTGGATTAGCCAAACTCTAGCTACCCCATGAATTAAAATAATCATGGTATGAAGCTCCTTAGTGCAGAGATGGGTGTCCTACAATATCAAGGTGGTAACAGTTGATTGATGTAATGCAGAAAAAGCACCTACTAAACTCCACAATTGTCTTGAGCTCACATATGCTCATGTATGCTATTGCACTACTACCCTCAAACTGTGGTCAGTTAATAGAAAATTCTTCCTTACTAATTTTTTTTAAACTTTCTACAAGATCCCTAAAGCAAGCCTCAAATCTAAACCTAAAACATTAGAATTATTCATGTAAAATTCAGGAAATTCCAAGATGCTAACTTTCAGGGATATATTTTTCAATAATAGACCCTAGACAAAGACATAAACAATAAATAATAGGTATAAATATTGGAAGAAAAGAGACAAAAACTCATTATATTAACATAGTTGTTCATCTAAAATATATCTCAACCAAAAATAGAACCCGAACAAAGTTGGGTGCAGATAATATATTTGGGAGGTGATCCCAGGAAAGGGAACTTTAGGAGATAAGGGAAGGTGTGTCAGGAAAGGTGAAAAACTACTTAAAATTGTGTTAAGGTTGATTTAAGGGATTGTGGTGCTCCATCGCACCAGAACAAATAAATACGAATGCTGAAATCTCCCAGAGTTGTCTCTTGAAATGACAGGAATTTTGAGCATTTATCCCTTTCTTTTCTTTTGTCTTTTCTAATCCATGGTGGCCAAAAGCTACTCCTGAAAGGCTATGACTCTCCAAACATCTGAGATGCACTTGCTCATAAAATGAGGGGCTGCCAAAATTCTGTCAAAAGTTAGCATGGAAAAATGTTTTAAGAAGTGTTCTAAGGAGTGGCAACACACAGAAGTTTTCACAGAGTCTGAGAACAGGAAGTAAGGTGGTCAGAGCATAACCAAGAGCCCAGGCCGCAGGAAGGCCCTTGGGAGCAGGGCTCACACTGGAAAACTGAAGAAAGAGGATGTTTAGAAGGAGCAAGGCAGGATAGGGCCCCCAGAAAGGTAGAAGGCCCTTAAGATGGTCCTAATATTTTTGTGCTATCATCTCTAGACCCCCTTATGTCCAGGCATTTGGAAGATATTGCTACCCCCTTCCCTTCTGGCTTCCACCCCACCCTGCATCCTAGTGAGAGTTCAAACTGGTACTGAAAGGCAATCTAGGCCTTTGAACACAGGTCTCACAAAATAAGAGAACCCCTCTAAAAGCCCCAGATGGAGTTTGGGTTTTTTGACAAAATTAATAGGAGTCCCTTCAGGCCATCATAAACCAGCAGCATGGAAACCCAGCTCGTGTGCTGAGCCCCACTCTCGCTTCTCATACAGCCTTCCCCAGAGAGAAACTTGGGCACAGAATGCAGCCTGGCCTCCAGGCCTGGCTTGGGACAGCCTCTTGGCTTGGTGATCTCAGGATTGTCACTGACTCTCTCTCTTGGCCACAACTTCCCAGCCATGTAGTAAGAATAAGACTTTGGACCCTCTCTACCCCATGTGGTTTGTGTGAAAAAGTTTGAAAGTAAAGTGCTCAGTGGGGAGCCTCAACTTATATACTGGGTTGGCACCTTTTTCAAATCATAAATGATTGATTGATTGATGCTCATCCTAGGTTCAATGACATGGTAGGCACTGTTGGGAGATTCAAACTGCTGAGACCACCCAGCTATCCTCTTTTCACCTGAACGACTATCCAATTCTGCTCTTGTACCCGTTCTTCTCTCTCACCTACATCATACCTTCTTCCCATCAGTGCCTTCCTCTCTTCTAACTCTTACCCCTTCCACTTCAATATTCTCCCAATTTCCTCATTCTAGAAGAATGTCATCTCTCCCTTTCTCGGTCCAGCACCTCCCCACTATTTTCAGCCAAGCCATGCTTTCCATGTTCAGCTTAACCTAGACCAGGGAATAACAAATTTATTTTGTAAAGGGTCAGATGATAAATATTTTAGGCTTGAGGTCATGTGGTCTCTGCCATAGCTACTCAACTGTATCATTGTATGAAAGATAGACATTGGCAGTAATGTAAACATATAGGTGTCCCTGTGTTCCAGTAAAACTTTATTTATGAACATGGGCAGAATTTAGCCCATACATTATTCTCAGGGACACTGCCATGGAATCTTGCTAATGAGAACTCAGTAGTTCATATTTCTAACCAGTTCCTAAATGACACTTAAATATTGCTGGTTTTTTTTTTTTTTTTTTTTTTTTTTGAGACAGGTTCTTGCTGTGCAGTTCAGGCTAACCTTGGGTTCACTTTTGTAGCTCAGGCTGGTCTCAAACTCACACTAATCCTCCTGCTTCAGCCTCCCAAGTGCTGGGATTACAGGTGTGTGCCACCATGCCTGGCTTTTATTTATTTTTATTTATTTATTTATTTTTTATTACTTTTAATAAGAAATAACAACGTGATCTTTTCAAAAACACATTAGTAGTACATTCCCAATAATTGATATAATGTATATTGTTGTCCTCATAGTAGTTATACAGAGCAGAGGGTGTAGACATGATAATTTTTCTAATCACTATTGATACAAAAAATTTCCTCTCATTGAACTAAGAGAAAGTAGTTGTATACATAGTCCAGTGTTCCATAATCGCAGTGGATTATTGGTGGAACTGGCAGTGTCGGAAGCTGTTGATTTAAGCCTTTTACAGCACAGCATCCTAAGATAGCTTTACGTTTTATGTCTCATGGTTAAACTTTTCTGCTGGGTGGTTAAGGGCAAGTTAAAGCAAGACAAGCCCTCAATGATTTCTGTGACAGATACAGCAACTAATTTGCCTATCCAAATCTCTTCTCACTTGTTGCCTTCCAGAATAGAGGCTGGAAAACTCTGATACATGGTTTTTTTTTGTTTTCCTTTACAGCTAGGTGGTCAAATAAACCAGTTCATTCCAACACAACTAGAGCAAGATATGGGTTTTCCTTTCTCCCCTTACCTAAATTCTCAACAATTTGAGGAATAATATAAAAGAATGGCATTTGAAGGCTTAAATTTTAACTTTCTTATTATAAAGGCTGATTAAAGAACATGGTTTATTGTGAAAGAGACCTATTAGATGGATCACAGAAGATGGGGGGTTCATGCATCCTGGCAAGATGGGGAAAAGGTTTTCCATCTGGGTGCAAAGATGAGGAAAGACTTAGGAGTCGAAGGGGCAGGTGAGAACTGGTACCTACAAGTAGGCTCTCTCCTTAGAGGGAACTGGAGTTGCTGAGCTGAGCTCCATTTATTCTTCCTGAATTTAGCAACCAGCTACATCATTCCACATCTCCTGGGAGAGAGTAAATAAAGAGGCAGAGAAAAGCTGGAAGTGAGTCACAGTGAGGTAAGCCATCAAAGAAATTGGGACAGCCACCTGAGCTCCTGCAATGACCTGGACTTCTTTATCCTCTTACCATGTTGGACTTGTCAATAAACATAGAAAAGAGCAGAGATTCAGCATGATAAGGAAGACCCACATTCACCTTCATGCAGCTGCAAGAATCTTTTCTTTTTTCCTTCTTTTCTTTTGTCTTTGCTCTCTTCCTGGGAATGAGACTGGGCAAATTGCATTTTTTTCTCCACAAGAGTCTCACCTTTGGCAGAATGACTCCACCGGGTCAGAAAAAGACATTCATTAAATGTCAGTTTTTCTTAACCCAAAGTCAAAATTCATCCCTTCTGTTCTTTCCTAAATTGTCATATTTCTAAATAACAAAAAATCACCTATTTTATTCCAGGTAGAGCTCTAAGTTCTGAAGATATAAGAGGGAGACCCAAAGATGAACATTCCTGCCCTGTGCAGCTCATGTGCCAGTGGGGAGAGATAGATCTGAAATTATTGTCGTAATAAATAAGTTATATTATATATTTGGAGGTGAGAATGTCGTGAAAAACAAGAAGAATAAAGTGAGGGCCAGTAGGAAAAGAGGGCTTGTTGCACTTGTAAAGGAGAATGGTTCAGGCCTGTTATCAGGCAATTTCTTTAGAAATGGCTCACCAGTTAAAAGTTTCCCAGGTCCTTCTTGGGTAGAACAAAGAACTGGATGAGACAAGTCACAAACAATGCCTAAGGTTTCTTTGAAAAATGTAGGATAAATGGATCTGGGAGAAACCAGCTCTGCAGAATGAACTTAAGCCAAACAACAACAAAAAGTTAAAAGCAAAAGTAAAAGTACACAGTGCATCTGAGAAAGTGGGTGCAGACTATGGGGAGGACCCATGCAGAGCAGCGGCTTTCTGTGATGTCTCGTATTCCTTTATGCCATCCACGTGTGATGGGAGCTCCCTGGTGTGGTGGGAGTTCTATACATGGAGGCTTGGTGCTCTCTGGAATCTTGTAGTTGATAGGTCCTGCTCATTTTTTCTAGTCAGTTTTGCCACACCCTGTCTCGTATATCAGGCCCCTTTAGGAAGGCTATATAGAGCCATGTTTGAAGAGAGGAATTAGTAATTCAGGTAAAGAGGGGGTAGTCATTGCAATGACTTGGGGCACAAGTAGTCATGCCCCATGCAGTGAGAGGAGACTGGCTGGAGTGGAGTGAACAAAAGGGAAGGTAGAACAGAGAGGTAAGACAGGATCAGATCATAATACACGAGAAAGCACAAGGTCCTGAGTTCAATCCCTGGTACCACCAAAAAAACCCCAAAATAAAAGCAAAAAAACAGATCAGAGATTACATGGCTACATGGGATTTCTTATTTTAAAGGTGTGTCTATTTTATTTTATTTATTTGTTCATTTATTTATTTATTTATTTAGTGGCTGGCTCAGCCTGTCTTGGGGGTAGGGTTGGCATGTGGTGCCAGGGATCAAACCACGGTCCCTGTGCTTGCCTAAGCTTGCCTATGCAGGCACTTTAGATCACTGAGCTATCTCGCTGGTCCTACATGGGATTTCTAAAGGAATGTTTTCATTGGTTTTTAAAGGATCATTCTGGCTGCTGTGTCAAGAACAAAAAACAGAAGAGCAAGAGTAGAAGCAAGGACATAAGAAGCAGGCTCTTGCAGTTGAGAGAAGGTAGCAGTTTGGACCAAGAGACACAATGAAGAGTATGAGAAGAGATTGAAGCTCAAGTTTTCAAGGCAGCACCAGCAGATTTTCCTAGAAGGTTGGTTTGGGAAAGAAAAAACTCAGGAATTCCATGACCATCATCACATTAAGATTAAATGATAAGATTAAAACATTAGATCCTGGAAACTTCAGGAATAGCAGAGAAGCTTGGCATACTTACTCTACAACAAAACGATAATTGAAATGGCAACAATGATTGATTCGATTGTAATTTATATAATTTATGCACTTTGTAAATTGTCCTAAGATCACAGAGTAGATGAAGAAACATACATTTAAGAAAATCTGCTACATCCCAGCAAGGATAACTAGGGTCTGTGTAGTTGAGCCATGCGGCAGAAGCTCCTTTTCCTCTAGTTACCAGTCTAGGGCTATGGTTTTGTTTTGAGAGGAGCAGAACTCCAATGTTTCCTTCAGCTCCAAGATAAAGAATTTCTATTACAGATGGACAAAAAGACTAAGGTCCTCTTCCCCACCTAGTCCCAGCTTGTGTGGTGAGAGTTCCAGCCTCCAGGTGGCAGGCTGGCACACTGAGTCCCAGTCATCTCTGCACCAGCTCACTCATGGAGTGGACGGCCCACGCTAGTGCAGGAAAACCAGAAGACAAGAAGCCCCCACCCCTCATGATGCTTACTTTCAGAGCAAGGATTTCACTAAAAGATAATAACTGGTCCTTTTCCCCCACTCAAGGTCCTGTGCAGTGTTGCAGATATTCTTCCCAGAGAAGCGACAAGCTATAAGAATAAGGAGCTCTACAGTACTGCCTGAGGGGACTGACTGACTACTTGGAACAAAATGTGGAAAATATCATGCCTACGAGTGCTGTTGAAAATCAGGAAACCTTGGTGAAGGGTAATTGGGAGGATGCTGGTAGCTCAAAGATACTGGTAGCAACAACATCAGTGAAATGGCAGAATGGCCAGAAATTTCAGAAATTAACTACACCGAAGACAGCCAAGAAGAGCCCTCTTGGGATCACAGCTGGCCCTGGGGGTCAGAAAGACTGTGCACATGCGTTAGTCTGCACGCACTCAGGAGTCATTGCAGTTGGAGACAGGCCAGGCTTGTAAGCATTCCCCAGGCTACACATAGATTCATCAACAAAGAGCATAAGTCTCAGAGGCACAAAAGAGTTGAAATACAATCTGTGATGAAACATTGGCTAAATAATAAGCTACTCTGACCCAAGGGAACTCCCAGGAAATCAGACTTAAAAATAAAACCATACACATTCCTCAAAGTCTGGATAAAAGCTAGCAAGCTCAAGCTGTACTCTTTTAAGAGTGAACAAGGAGGGAGCTTGCAAGCCAGTCACTGGCTGAATATGGAACAAAGGCATAAATCCTATGTCTATGACAGCACTATAACAACAGACTCCAACATCTATGCACATTTTCCCCCAGAAAGTTTTTGGAAGGGGTAAAACTCCAGCAGACTAAAAGAGTATAAGCACAACAGTTGACTGTTCATATTGTAGAATTAAGGTGAGACTTCTAGGTAGCAGACTAAAGTACAAACAAGGGAAGGAAATCTGAGCATCAAAGGTTGCAACTATAGGAGAAATACACTTCTACACTATCAGTTCAGCCAGTTCACTGAACAAATAAACAAACTGCCTAGCAAATAACATCAACCTTGGGGCAAGGGAGAGAAGCATCAATATTCAGAGTTGCCACAATTTTTTCCCAAAACATCCATATTTCAAAAACAATAAGCTTAAAATAGACCAATGAGCAGGAAAGCATGACCTTAACAGGTAGGGGAAAGCAATAAGAAATAGAAATTACCTGTCAGGGGTCCAAATGAAGAACATAACATAACACACAAATGCTTCAGAGTAGCTATTATAGACAACTTTAATCAACTAAAGAAAGCTGTGAAATGTAATTGAAAAATAATCTATTTTTAAGTGCTAAAATTTTTATTATAGTAAAAGATACATTATCATTAATCACCTTCAAATTGCTTCATGAACATTTATCCCATCATTCTTGTTACTGTCTGAAACAGTTCTAGAAGACCTTTTCCTTGAGTGATTTTAGTTGTGCAATTGTGACTGCCTCCTCTAAATTGATTCAAATGCTTGCCTTTCATGGTCATTTGAAACTCAGCACCAGACCTAGTGGATAAGGTGGGTGAGGACACACAGTGACGCACTTACAAGCCAGCCTTTCTGTTGGGTGGCACGTGGCAGCTGCATCCACTGTATTTTTGATCACCTCTCATAAAGACACACTTAAAAGAGCTCCCAGAAAGTAACAGTGATAAGTGTCAGAAAGTGGTAGGTGATTTCAAAACAAAAGGAGTATTTTGATAGTAAGTGCCAATGTGTCTTGGCTGTAATAAATTTTTAAACTTCAAGCATTTGTCATATTTTTGATCACTCTTTGTATGTCTAAATAGTTAACATAAATCATAATAAAATGCCTTATTAAGTAGATAAAATACTTTATTAAATAGAAATTTTTGAAAATATCAAATGGAAATTATAGTAGGCCAAAATACAACACCCCAAAGGAAAAATTCATGGCAAAGTTTCAGCAGTTGAGTTCATAAAATAAAGAACTTGAAAATAGATCAATAGGCAGTGTGCAACTTGGAAAACAGGGAGGTAAAAAATGTTTCAAAGATGTCTTGGAAAAATGTAGAGCACAACTGACTCCACCTAGATTTGTGTAACATAAGAGCACCGGAAGGAAAGAAAAAAGAGCAAATAGTTTCAAAGAAATAATGGGCAAATATTTCTCAGATTTGATGAAAGGCATTAATCTACATATCCAAGAAGTTCAATAAACTATGAGGCTTAAACATAAGGAGATCCATGTTCATATATAAAATTGTACTTAAAGTGTTGGGCACCAAATGTAAAATCACGAAAGTATTAAGAGGAAACTGAATCTTCACATAAAAAGAAATGTCAATAATATTAATAGCTGAATTATCTGTGAAGGGCAGAGGGATCCAAATGACATTCAAAGTGCTAAAAGTAAAAAACTTCCAGCCAAGAATCTTATGTGCAAAAAACATTACTTTTCAAAAATAAAGACTAAATAAATGCTGCAAAATGAATGACAACCCACAGCATAGGTGAAAAAGCAAATCATAAATCTGCTGAGAAACTATAAAGAAAAAATAAAGATAACCCAGTTAAAAATACGACAAAAAACTTAAAAAAATTTCTCCAAAGAAAGTATGAACTGGTCAACAAGCACATTTAAAGATGCCCATCATTAGCATTTAAAGAAATGGAAATAAGAAGTGTACAGCTTCACTCTAGCTGGCTACAATGAAAGATGGGTAACAACAACTGTGGACAAGATAATGGAAAACTTGGAACACATGTACACCTCATAAACATAGGTAAACATAAAAACCGTGCATCCCCTATAAAAGTTTGACAGTTCCTCACAATGTTAAATATAATATAATCTCATTTCCTAGCAATTCCACTTCCCTACGTGCGGAAGGGAAATGAAAGTGTACATCCACACAAAGCCTTCATAGCAGAAGAATTATTTCTAATAACTAAAAAATAGAAACAACTCAAACATACAGCCATCGATCAATAAGTAAACAAAACATTTTATTTTGAGAAGTGCTTTCATCTAATAGTACATTATTAAGCAGAAAAAAGATTTAGACATCATAATATATGTGTTGACTGCTGCATCGCTGTGGAGATACGCTCCAAGTTGCTGACCTGTGCGTGCTAACTGGCAAAATGATCAGCACAACTATGGTATCTCAGTAAAGATGTTTGAAAGGTTCATATTAAGATAACCCAGGAATTAAATGCACAGACATTTTAAAAGTAAAATGCTAACATAACAAAGCCCCAAATTTGAAAATTATAAATTCACTTCATTTGAATATTAATTATTCCTGACTTGTTTCCTGAATTCAGCCCCCCTTCCCAGCTGCCCTCCAGGCTTCTACCTGGAGGAGTTCCTGTTAGACTCTCAAGCTCACAAGTTGCCCCAATCTGGTCCTTTGCTTCGGTGTTCCTCACTGATGACCAGCCTCCTCATTTCTGTAACCTTATAGGTTGAACAACTCCATGCCATTTCTGACTCCTGTGCTTCCTTTCTTCATGAGCACAAGTAACCCACCTCTGCCCACGGGTGACCCACTCGCCACTCCCCTCAGTGTCCACTGCTGCTGCTGCCTCAGTTCATACTCGTGATTTTGACCCTGAGTTAATGATGACTTTTAACCTCTCCCACCAACCTACTTTCAGGTCAGGTTTGCAGTTCCAGAAAGAATCTTACTCATGTCACAGTAAGACTCAACAATTTTAGTTCAATCAGTCTGCTATAATTAAAAAAGATAACAATAAGCTGGGCATGGTGGATGTCTTAGTTACTTTTCTTATTGCTGGGACAAAATATTCAACATCCAAAGTTAACGAGAGAAAGGTTTAACCTACAGTGTGTAGAGGCTCCAGTCCGTACTTGACTGGCTCTAAGGAGGTGGCATATGGCTGAGGGACAACCACTCATGACAGTAGAAGATAGCAAAAGCAACAAGATCAAACAGGGTGAAACAAGACTCTTCCTGCCCTCTTCTTATCCAAGTACTGGGACTAGGGCAGTGTCAGTCCATTCAGTGTATGGATCCAGCAATCACTGCATTATGAATCAAACACACACTCTAGATTCAGCTTATCCTCCATGACTGCATGAGGCTTTTGGGGGAACATTTTAGACACAAACCAAAACAGTTGTGCCTATCTACAATCCCAGCACTCGGGAGGCTGTGGCAGGAGATAGTCATGAGTTCAAGACCAGTCTGGGCTGCATGGTGTGTGCAGGACCAGTCTTACACAGCAAGACCATGTCATAAATAAATAAATAAATAAATAAATAAATAAATAAATAAGTAAGTAAATAAGTAAATAAAGCAAGCGAGTAGCTTATAGATAATGTCAGTTTATTTCTCACACTTCTGGATGCTGAAAAGCCCAAAATCAAGATATTAGCAGATTTAGTGTCTGTTATGAGTCCATGTCCTGACATGTAAATGGAGGACTTTCATCGTGTCCTCACGTGGTAGAAGGAGCAGGTTAGCTCTGCATCTATCTCTCTCATAAGTGAACTAATCCCAACCATGAGGGATCCACATTCATGACCTCATCTCTTCCAAGTGACCTGTCTCCAAATTCTGTCACCTTGAGGTTAGGGTTTTAGCCTATGAATTTGTACAGAACACAAACGTTCAGACCATGGTAGCTACTCCCAGCAACTCCCCTGCTTATTCAGCAAAATCCAAATTTCTTCATCTGGAGATTCAGGACTTTCTATGATTATTTTTTCTCCCTTCCAAGCTATCATTGTCCCACTTAGCCCTTCGCAACATTTTATATTTAAGCACAGTTTTTTAGTTTCACTAAATATCTCTACTTCCTCACTCTTGCTAATATTTCCCTCTGTCACCTTATACATAATTTCTTCTTGACCATGGATGTCCAAATCCAGAGCTCCAGTCCTCCATGAAGCTACTGACAAACTAGAAGTGATGTTCTTCATCTTTTCTGTACTCAGCATACTCATTATATACCTCCCATGACACAGACTATTGTTCATCTGATATTAGACTTAATCTGTTTATGTATTTTATAGCAACTTCATGCCATCTCTATTCAAAGTACATTTAATCTTTGCCATGTGATTCTTGAGACTTAATCCATGCCTAATCTGTAATTCTAACAAAACTTGTAAAATGCTAGATAAATGTTCGTGTAAACAAGGAGAGATTTAAGTCAGCTGACATACCCCTTGACCCTAAGGAATTTACAGTCTCTTGTGGAAGCTGGACACATACTCTGATTTAAATGGGGTCAGAGAAGTGCAGCAACAAACGAGTCCCCAAATGCTTTGGAGCACGAAGATGACATTTAACAACTTCAGAAAATTAGAAAAGGCTAAGTCTTAAGTAAGTCTTAAGTGGGGTTTTAAAAGTTTTCCAGTAAAGAACCTTCCAGGTGGAGGCAATAGCTTCAGGAAGAACTCAGGAAGAAAAATGTCACTGTACTTGCACCGTGAACTGTGGGGTGTGACTGATGGGCAGGGTGTGTGGTCGATGGATGGGGAGAAGGTTTCTGGGGCTGAAGATAAGCCTTGAAAAATGAGACACCACATCTGACAACCACAAGTGAAGAAGAGATTTAATTTAGCTCACTGTTTCAGAAGTTATCAGAGCAGGGTCAGCTGTTTCCAAGGCAGGAATGCCATGGCAGAAGGGCATGGGGAAGGAAAGCCACTTAGTTCTTGACAACTGAGAACCAGGGTGAGGGAGAGCAGTGCCAGAAAAGAAGGGAGGAAGAACTACACACAGAAGCCAAGCTTGTCCCTCAGAAAGCCACCCAGACACAACCAGAGGGAGCTCAACCAACCCCCAGCGTGGATCCCAACAGCAGTACAGGTGGATGCCCCAAACTCACCAGTACCATGGTACACATGCCAGAGGACAGAGAATATAATGTTTATGCTGCGCACATGGGAGAGTTCTGAAGATACTTAACTGAGCAATGAAAAAGCACAAGGGTTAAAATAGCCGGAAGGGCAACTTTCCGCGAAGCAAAGAAAATGGTGTTTCAATGAAATTTGTAAATCTAGGTACTTAGCTTTGAGTGCTTCGAAAAGTGAGAGATGCTGGCTAATAATTTTAAAAGGGACATCTAAGAGTTCAGCTCAGTTTAAAAAAAAAAAAAAAAAAAGCAAAAACCAAACTTCTAAAAGGCTGTTTCCTTAGAGGACACATAAATTAAGCAAGACTCCAGGATAAGTTTCTGTGAGATAATGTTTATTTTGGTACCTTGAAAGCTTGGTGGTTGTTTAGAAGTTCAGTTACAATTCACCTTTAAACAAAACCACCCTTGGGGATGGTGGGTTCAAACTGATCTCAATATATTAACTTGACGTTATGAGGCAGTCATGCTGTAGGTTTAGAGATCTGATTAAATCTGAAAGTGAACACAGAACTGGCGCCGAAAGCACACACTTTGTTTAATTGGCTCCTACAGTTAAAGAGACAAAGAAGGGAGCAATGTACATGGAGGCTATTTTTATTGTCATTACAAGGAAGCTTCTTCTGTGTCAAATGGGAAAAAATCTAGCATCAGCTCTCAAGGCACTTTTTCAAGACTGTGGATACACAGAGAAAATATACATTGGCATTTAGGGCTGGAAGCAAGTTGGAGCTCCAAGCCACAAATAAACCAATGTGGGAAGAAAGTAAGGCAGCACGCTGACAGCGCTCTCCACGCCAACCTCAGCTCGTGGGGCTGAGGATGGAGTTAGTTGTAGAACACATAATCGGCATGTGGGAGGACCTAAGTTCACTTCCTCAGACCAAAAGAAAAGGAAAGCAAAACAGCTTCAACACATATGCAATTTGTAACTGAACTTGACTTTTTTTTTTTTTTTAATTTTATTTATTTATTTATTTGTTTGCTTGTTGTGTTTGTTTGTTTCTTTATTTATTCATTTTGTGGCTGGCTCAGCCTGCCCTGGTGGTGGCGCTGGTGCAGCATGTGGTGCCAGGGATCGAACTGCAGTCCCCGCAGTTGCCTGAGCCCTCCTAAGCAGGCGCTTTAGACCACTGAACCATCTC